>JANAVB010017598.1:8328395-8414111 GCA_029216955.1 Iris pallida | reverse complement strand
GTGCGCTAATCCCCTCCTCCAATTCCCCAGGTGCAGCGGGAGCTCTAAACTGAAGCTGAAGTGCAGAGAGGCATTTTGAAGCTCTTCCTATACTGAAGTATTTTGAAGCCAATTCAATCGAAGGCTTATGTATAAGGGGCGAATGTATTGCAAGTGTTAGTTCAGGCAGCTTGTTGAGTGTATTTCTTTTGTTTTCAATCAATGTTGCCGCAACGGCATCCAATGTAATTACGACTTGTCTTAGTTGCAAGCTATGAATGAAAAGCAAATTTCTATCTTCTTATACTGTGTCTTATTTCTGATGTGATTTGTGAAGTTTCAGCTTGGTATTTCATATATAATCAATGTAACTTCTTGTCTTGTACGAGTACAATTCCAAACTCGGACGCCTCACGCTTTAACGAGGACGATCGATTCGACTAAATAATACCGGGGACGAACGATTGTCGACTTGGGGCTGACAAATTGGTATCAGCACAATTATGTTTCTTTGGATTTTTGAAAGATGTTTCATTGTTGGAATGTTCGTTGCGATTGCTCGATTGAATGCTTGTCGATCTGCGTAAAATAAAAGTTTTATACAAGTAACGCCCGTCACTACCAAAATTTATCGATTTAGCGACGGCCCTATCCGTCGCCAATCCGACGGTAATTACGATTAGCGACCGATACCGACGAATTTTGGCCAAAAACATCCGTCGGCAATCAGCTCGTCGCTAATAACGGTCCGTCGCTACGTATTCGTAAAGCGACGGAATAGCGACGGCTTTCGACTTCACAATACGAAACTTAGCGACGCGTTTCCGACGGACTTCGTCCATTTCAAATTTTAAGTACTGAACTGTGTAGACAATAGCGATGTAAAATTTCGTCAGTAACCCGTCGTAATAGCGTATCACAGCGTATCGTTCCGTCGCTAAGTCGTCGACGCCTTCGATAACAAGGACGAATTAGCGACGGTTTTCTGACAAAAATCCGTCGATCAGCTTCTGGAAATTCATGTCATTCCAGCACATGGCGACGGATAAGTCTCGCTATTCCGTCGATATATATCGACGGAATACGGACGGATTAACCGTCGATCTTGTTCTGAAAATTCTTGGTATTTCCAGAACAAGGGCGACGGATAGGTCGTCGCTATTCCGTCGAACAATGTACCATACCGACGGATAATCCGTCGACCATCCGTCGCTACCTGGAAACATTTTCAAATCTCCAGTTAGTGACGGAATAGCCGTCGAAAAGTAGTCAGAACCTGGTAGTAACCGTCGCAAAACGTCACAAGTCCGTCGCTAACTGAGAATATTTGAAAAAAAAAATTACAGCGCTTTCACTTTTCGCAAAAATTTGCATAAACCAAACCAATATATAATGCACACCATTATCCAACAATCACATAGACCAATATATTATGCACACCAATTATCCAAGAATCACATAGACCAAATATGCACATACGAATTTAATGCACACCAATTATCCAGGAATCATATAGAACAAACCAAATTAATATAAAATAGACATCAATTATCCGGAAGAGTAACCTAATATCCATCGTTATAATCCGATCATAGCACAAATATTCCAAAATTTTACAAATATTCTAAAACACATAGGAAAGAGTTGGCCAGTTACAATAACCTAATATCCATCGTTATAATTCGATCATAGCACAAATATTCCAAAATTTTCACAAATATTCCAAAACACATAGGTTGTAAAGGTGGCCAGTTACAGTAACCTAATATCCATCGTTATAATCCGATCATAGCACAAATATTCCAAAATTTTCACAAATATTCCAAAACACATAGAAAAATCGACTTTGGCCTCAACAAAGACCACAAGTCAGACGATGAATCCTCACAGCCAGGGATGATAGTTGCGTTGAGGCAGTACCATTCTATCAGTCACTTTGCATACGAAGGCTCAATCTGGTTGAGGTCTTCTGTAGGGACAGGAGGGTCGGTCCCGATGCTACTACTCTCTGACGGTGGCTCCTCCTTAGCTTCAAGCTTGGGAGCAATCTCTTCCCTGATGGTCATCGGTTCTTCCTTGACCTCGACCTTTGGTAACACCTTCTCCTTAACAGTCACCGGCTCTTGTTTGACGACGGAGACTTCCTCCGTGTCGACCTCCAAGGGTTTCTTGCCTCGACCACTTCCTCGACTAGCAGCACCACCTCGACGAGTCCTAGGAGCCATCTTTCTGACAACAAAAATTTTCATATAGGGTAAAGAAATTTACTCAAGTTATAAAAGTTGTGACGTTGGTTTTTTGCGTTCATCATCATTAGAGGGAGCAGCACTGGAAAAGTTGTGACGTTGGTAGCATGAGAGAGTAAAATCTGTATCACAACTAACAGAATTACTATGTAATCATGTACTCACCAATAACCGGATGTAACTGGAGTCGTTGGGCCTATCGTGCAGTAATTTGTGGATCCGCTGGTATAGGCCAGATGTACTTAGTATCTAGTGTATCAGATTAGTATCGGTCTATCGGTTTGGTATAGGACGTATCATATTGTTATTGGCCTTAACAAATTGGTATCGTCCTATATCCGATATGTACATGTATCGGCCGAATAGCTAGGATTCATATTGGCCTATCGATTTGGTATCGGTCATATCCGATAGGTATCGGCCGTGTTGGATTAGTATAGAATATTTCGGATTAGTATCGTGGAAGGTTTAGTAACAACTGTACTTGGATTTCTCTCTTCTCGAGCTAGAATACCATTACAAGAGAATCACCAGATCGTGATTGGCCAGTTACAGTAACATACATACTTTCTTTTCCATCAGGAAAATCAAAAATTGAAAAAGAAGTATGTATGTTCTGTAACTGGCCATCTACGCTCTCGTGACTCTCTTGCAATGGTAATCTAGCTCTAGAAGAGAGAAATCCAAGTACGTTGTTACTAAACCTTCCATAATACTAATCCGAAATGGTATATAATAATCCAACACGGCTGATACCTATCGAATATGACCGATACCAAATCGATAAGGCCAATATGAATCCTAGCAATACGGTCGATACATATCGGATAGGACGATACCAATTCGCTAAGACCAATACCAACCGATACGGCCCATACCAAAACGATAGATCGATACTAATCCGATACGGTCATACTTATAAGTACCTACGGTCCAGGAGGTTGATCCGCTATAGTACATCCATGTACGATCAACGAAGTAACGATCCATTTCAATTTGGATGTGAAAATCTGTATCGTAAGACAAACTAAACATAATCAGTTTTATTTCACATGCTTAATTGCCAAGTATGGGAACGAATGGCTCAGAACACAACCCAAAATTCATTCTAGCATACATTAGTGTGAATCATCTACGTTCTGTACATATAGTGTAGTATATGTTCTTATCGTATCTAGTATCTGAAGGATGTAACAGAATCAAGATGAACTCACATAGATTACAGGTGCCCCACATTTGAGTGCTACACCAAACTCACCGTGATGAGGTTAGTGATTTATTTAACCTAATGTAGTAATCTTGTAATTTAAAGTTGGAAGAACATGCAAGTAGCCTTATAGTTTCTGCCTCGCCAGTCGAATGGCTTAATTGCCAAGTATCGGAACGAATGGCTCAGAACACAACCCAGATTCATTCTAGCATACATTAGTGAGTTCATCTTGATTCTGTTACGTCCTTCAGATGCTAGATACGTAAGAACATAGATGATTCACACTAATATATGCTAGAATGAATCTTGGCTTGTGTTCTGAGCCATCCATTCTGATCAAGCATCTTCCTTCTCCTCTCCTCTCCCCATGGCTCTGAACAAATCTGCTCCTCCCTCTACTTCCCTTCTTTTTATTTGACTCTCTCAGCCACATATGACATCCAGCTCAAGTGTAGAGTCGGGGAGAAGAAGTGGGCAGAAAGAGGAGGGGGAAGCAGCACATCCGGCAACATGACCCGGAGGAAGTACAGAGGTTTTCTTCAACAGACGTAGGAGAACTATAAGGATATATCTTTCACAACATATCACCTTGTCAAAGACCCTTAATGTGACAATCATGTTACCGCGGTGTCGGAAGACTAATATGTCATAATTTTCTAAGCCGTGGGTTTTGACATAATCCTCCAAACTCTTTCCTGCTATATAAAATGCAAGATTACTACATAGGAGAAAAGAGTTGGGAAAATTACTGTCGCTAAATATCCGTCGCTAATTGAGTGTATTTTGGTAGTGCGTAGATATTTTTGAAAAATACTAACGGGTTTACTCTGTTTTGTAGGAATGACTAAGAGAAATAAAAACAATCCCAGCACAACAACCCAAACCGTAGATAGTACGTCGAGCACAAAGAGTACTAGCCCTAGCGAGACGACCATGGAAAAATGCTACAGTTGATGGAACTGCAGCAGCAACAGCTTCATGCAAATCAAAGCCCAATTTGATGCGCAGCAGAAGCAAATGGATGACCTAACGCAGATCGTAAGCAAGATGGTGGGCAATACCAAAGCAACGATCGTGGTACCTGAGGAGAGGCAAGATGTTCAAGATGAAGACGAGGAAGAAGTTCACCGCAAATGATAAATTTTTCTTCCTTGTTTAAAGCAAAGGAGTTCCGTAAGATGAATCCACCAAAATTCAATGGCCGAGCAAAGTCTGATGTGCTAGTGGGGTGGCTCGCAGAGATTGAAGACTTGTTTATCTGTTTAGCATTGAAGGGTCCCAGAGGATAACATGTGCGGCGTTACAGCTACAACTAAGGGCTTACGACTGGTGGGCAGCTAAGAACAGGAGATCTACGAAGCCGATACCGACACCACGATTTTCTGGAAAATTGGAAATGTCAAGGAAGTATTCCTTGAGCAGTACATTTCTCGCGCCGTCCGTCGCCAAAAGAAGACGAGTTCATGATGTTGCGACAAGGAAATATGTCAGTCGACGATTATGACTCGAGCTTCTCGAACTGGTAAAGTTTGTCGGTGCCTTCCTGTCCAACAAGGAAGCATGGTGTGAACGCTTCCAACAAGGCCTAAATGACGAACTGCGAAGGGACATCATGAATCAAAGGTGTCGAACCTACAGCGAATCCTACGATGCCGCTCTCGATAGTGAGCGTGTCTTTGGCCGTATGTCGCATAGAGCCATGCCTGTCGTCCGTAACCACTTCAACAAGTGTCCTAACGACGCCGGGGGATCTGGAGTATCAAAACGTCCGAACACATTTGATAACCGGGGCCATGACGGACAACACTACAGCAGATTCGGTAGGCGTAGGCACCGAACCACCGATTGCGTCACGAGATCTTGCTACAAGTGTGGGGAGGTAGGCCATATAGTTATATTTGTCCAAAAAATGTTTCGAATCAACACAACCTACCAAGGAACGTTCCGAATCAACATAAAGTGCCTATACTACAAGGCACAAATGCAGTGCCCGTCAACCCACAGAATCAATGCCATGGAGCTCAAGGTCGAGTTTATGCATTAACTCGGGACAAGACATTCGCTTCCAATACTATTGTAACAGGTATATTACTCAACAAAAATATACCTGCTCGAGTACTGTTCGATTCGGATACGACGCATAGTTTTATATCTGCTAATTATGCGAAAGAAAAAAATAAACATGCAATCACTATATATGAACATTAGCGTTAGCACTCCATCGGGTGCCGATATGCATGCGAACTTTATTTATAGGGATGGCCACATTTGCATCGGGAAAGAGATCTATACTTGGATACCGTCGTACTGGACATCAAAGAGTACGACATAATCCTGGGGATGGATTGGTTGGGCGCTTGTTATGCAACGACCGAGTGCGCGGAGAAGAGAGTGGTGTTTCGTCTTCCTGGCGAGACAGAGTTCTCATATTCGTGCGGTACGGTCTCGAAGACGGCAATGATGGTATCGATAATCTCGACGAAGCGTATGTTGCGTTTCGGCTATGCGGGATACTTGGCATCAGTTCGAGACACGCAAAAGGATAATACAAACACAACGCAGACTGTTCTTGCTACAAGTGTGGCGAGGTAGGCTATATAGTTACATATTGTCCAAAAAATATTCTGAATCAACACAACCCACAAAGGAACGTTCCAAATCAACATAAAGCGCCTATACTACAAGGCGCAAATACAGTGCCCGTCAACCAAAGAATAAACGCCATAGAGCTCAAGGCCGAGTTTATGCATTAACTTGGGACGAGGCGTTCGCGTCCGATACTGTTGTAACAGGTATATTACTCTACAAAAATACCTGCTCGAGTACTATTCGATTCGGGTGCGACGCATAGTTTTATATCTGCTGATTATGCGAAAGAAAATAAAATAACCAGCAATCACTAGATATGAACATTAGCGTTAGCACTCCATCGGGTGTCGATATGTCGAACTTTATTTGTAGGGATGGCCACATTTGCATCGGGGGAAGAGATCTATCCTTGGATGCCGTCGTACTAGACATCAAAGAGTACGACATAATCCTAGAGATGGATTGGTTGGGCGCTTGTCATGCAACGATCGAGTGCGCGGAGAAGAGAGTGGTGTTTCATCTTCCTGGCGAGACAGAGTTCTCAGATTCGTGCGGTACGATCTCGAAGACGGCAATGATGGTATCGGCAATCTCGACGAGGCGTATGTTGCACTCCGGCTGTACGGAATACTTGGCATCAGTTCGAGACACGCAAAAGGATAATACAAACACAACGCAGATTGATGTTGTGGCAGATTTTTTCGACGTTTTTTCTGACGAGATGCCCGGGATGCAGCCGGATCGAGAAATAGAATTCAGCATCGACATATTTTCGGATACATGACCGATATCAAAGGTGCCTTACCGAATGGCTCCAGCAGAACTGAAGGAGATGAGGGTACAATTACAAGAGTTGTTAGACCGTGAATTTATTCGCCCTAGCATCTTTCTGTGGGGAGCTCCCGTACTATTTGTGAAGAAGAAGGATGGATCGATGCGGCTATGCATCGACTATCGGAAACTCAACAAGGCGACCGTGCGGAACAAGTATCCTTTGCCACAAATCAATGACTTATTTGACCAACTGCAAGATGCGTCAATATTTTCAAAAATTGATCTTCGTTCAGGCTATCATCAGTTGAAGATCAAGTCTGACGACGTATCGAAGTCTGCCTTCCGCACTCGATATGGTCATTATGAATTCCTAGTCATGCCGTTCGGTTTGACGAATGCCCAGCCACTTTCATGGCTCTGATGAACCGAGTCTTCCGACCCCAAATTGATAAATTTGTAGTCATGTTCATCAACGATATCCTTGTCTACTCAAAGAATCGAGAAGAGCATGCAGAATATTTGAAGACGGTATTGCAGATTCTGCGTGAAAACGAATTATATGCCAAGTAGAGTAAATACGAGTTCTGAATGGGTAGTGTGACATTCCTCGGACATGTAATCTCTGTCGAAGGTGTCGAGGTGGACCCAAAGAAGATTGAAGCGGTGGTAGATTGGAAACGACCTACCTCGGCTAGCGATATTCGGAGTTTCCTGGGCTTAGCGGGCTACTACCGAAGATTCGTGCGGAGCTTTTCAAAACTAGCGTCGCCCCTGACTCGCCTCACCCAGAGGGGAGTAGTATTTGAATGGTGCGACGACTGTGAATCCAGCTTTCAAGAGTTGAAGCAACGACTCATCTCAGCTCCAATCCTTGTACTTTCAGATGGTCTAGAAGGCTTTCAGATATTCAGCGACGCATCAGGAACTGGCCTCGGGTGCGTACTCATGCAGAAAGATAATGTCATCTCCTACGCTTTACGGCAGTTGAAGCAGCACGAGAAAAACTATCCGACGTACGACTTAGAATTGGCTGCGATCGTGTTTGCATTAAAGCTCTGGCTGCACTACCTCTATGGTGTGGCTTGCAGAATCTACACAGATCATAAAAGCCTGAAATACTTGTTTACGTAACGAGAACTTAACCTACGACAGCAACTTTGGCTCGAACTCATAAAAGATACGAGCTAACGATCGAGTATACGTCGGACAAAAACGTTGTAGCCAACGCGCTTAGCAGAATGTTTATGGGATCACTAGCCATAAATAATGAGATACGGCAAGACCTTGAAGCGATGTGTATCGAATTCGAAATTGAGTATCGACACCTGCACCTAGCTCAGTTGAATTTAGGATCGAGCCTGCTTTGCAAAATAAAGACCACACAGAAGGACGGTTCATTTCTGAAAAATATGTGAGCTGATTTCAATAGGAAGGGCGACTGACTTTGCGGAAGACGGAGACGTGATGATGCGACTAAAAGAAAGGCTATGCATTCCTGAAACAGCCGAGCTCAGAAAAAAATTCTGACAGAGGCACATTATGCGAAGTACTCGTTATATCCTGGAAGCACCAAGATGTACAAGGACTTGCGCACATTTTTAGTGGCACGACATGAAGAAAGACGTGGCTACTTTCGTGTCGCAGTGCAAGGCGTGTCAGCAAGTGAAGGCAGAACACCAAAAGCCAGGCGGAGAGCTGTAGAACCTCGCCATTCCCGAGTAGAAGTGGGATAACATCTTAATGGATTTTATTATGGGATTTCTGAAGATGCCACGGGAGAATGATGCGATTTGGATCATTGTTGATAGATTGACCAAGTTGGCTCACTTTATCGTAATTAAAGTAGGATGAAGCGTCGATCGGTTAGCGCAAATCTCTATCGATGATGATTCGACTGCACGGGGTACCGGCCTCAATAATTTCGGACAAAGACGGGCGATTTCTATCGTATTTTTGGACGAGCCTGCAAGCGACGATGGGGACTAAAATAAATTTTAGTTCTGCATACCACCCCCAAACAGACGGTCAGACGGAGAGGGTGAATCAAATCTTAGAGGATATGTTGCGTCGATGTACGATCGATCTAAAGACTAGTTGGGATACGCATTTGCCGCTTGCGTAGTTTGCGTATAACAACAGTTATCAGTCAAGCATTCAGATGGCTCCATATGAAGCGATCTACGGGAGGAAGTGTCATTCACCAATATGCTAGGACGAAGTCGTAGAGCGACAAGTGCTTAGACCAGAAATGGTGGAGTAGGCCGTCGAAAAGGTCCGCTTGATCCGAGATAGACTCCGTATCACGCAAAGTCGACAAAAGAGCTACGCAGATCTTCGTCGACGACTGCTAGAATTCTTGGTCGGGGACCATGTGTTTCTGAAAGTAACGCCCATGCGCGGTGTTATGCGGTTTGGCGTTAAAGGCAAGTTGAGCCCGAAATTTGTAGGCCCCTTCTAGATTATCGAGTGAGTTACAACGGTTGCTTATTGGATCGTACTACCCCTGCCTTGGCTGATGTCACGCCCCAGAACCAGAATACTGGCAAGTAGGGACGGACCAGGCCAGCTACGTATACCAAAGTACTCCAGTACTCCGAAACAACGTATAAGCTGTATAGATGGGGTTACTACTACAAGCCAATAGTCGATCCTAGGTCAAGCAATCCTAGGTATCTCAATCATAGGTAGTAAACAATGTACAAGAAGTAAGATCAACTGGAATATGAAATAGTAAAGCGTCCCAAACTATCATATATCAATGATCATGAAGCTAGTAATGCAGAGTGAAGACTAGCATGAGTAATAGTCATACATGATAAGCTCTAGCTATAGTCTAGAATACGCAAATCATGTTCTGGCCCGTAGGCTAAATGTCAATCCAAAACATGAGCTAAACACGTGCTCGGAGGCTAAACACCACAAAAGAATAATGTACATAACTAGTAGGAGAATGAAATAGAAAATCCACTAAGGTACTCTGGTGCGCTGGGTAATCACCAACGAGTGAAAGGTACGGAAGATCCTCCGGGCCTCTATCAGATCTGGCCAAACAAAACCAGTGGGTCAGACCCCCAATAGCAAGTACCATAAAGGAAGCCAAACTATGAACTAAAATCAGCATGCAAATCATAGCAACGGATAGAGACAGAATTAAGTAAAAGCAAATCGAGACTCGTGCGCTACCAATGCACTTATCTCGAGAATAGGAAAGACAATAAGTAAAGCAACATGTAGCATAAAGTAAAGAACATGTGACGTAATGTAAACTGTGTACATGTAAGGAAAAAGAAGCATGTGAACATGAAAGATAAACTAGACATGTAAGCATATTAAGTAGCCGGGACATGTGAGTATGTTAGGTAACTGGAACATGTAAGATAACTGGAACATGTGAGCATGTTAGTAACTGGAACATGTGAGCATATTATGTAACTGGAACATGTAAAACTGGAACATGTGAGCATATTAGTAACTGGAACATGTGAGCATGTTATGTAACTGGAACATGTGAGCATGTTAAGTCTATATAGAACGACAAATGATTAGATGACTCAAGAACTATTCTGGAACCCAAGTTACAACCCGTAAATCAAACAAGGACCGGGGTTGTAACCCTTCTCCCGAACAGAACTTTAGTATCTAATCATTTACCGTCAAAAGTAAAGCATAAACAAAGATGTACTGAAAATAAAGAAATTCGGACACTGCCTAGACAAACTAGACTAGACTGGACTCCATACAATAGTCACGGCCAAGCAATGAGTATGGCTTTATACATTAGCTAACTAGTGTTGTCACAATCCTAATTACTAACAAATGCAAGTCTGAGAATTCCAAGTCCAGCACCTGCCTGCTACTACCTGAATGGTCCAAGCCAAAAAGAAAAGAAGTATAGCAAACACACTGCAGTAAGATACATGTGTCCTAAAGAGGTGTCCCACTCGACGGTGTGCTGGAAGAGTGCTCATCATGACAGATAGCTCCAAATCCCAAGGATATATATAAATGCCAAGACCAAAGGGGCAACAGGTAACTGGGAAATTCTCAATGCTCTAAGTAATCAAGCTAGTTGTTTAGTCCTTAACATTTTCTTGTTGGATTCCGGGTGTGGCATTCCGCAGAATCCATCCTAGACATGAGACATGCGAGACTGGACAATAACGAGAATGTGCACCATAACAAGCCACAACAAGAAAAATATAAGACAAGAAGTCAGGAGTGCGCTACGACGAGCCACTATCAAGGAGCAAGACATGTACTGGAATCAAGAGTGCGCCATGACAGGCCACTATCATGTAAGCAAAGAAAGACATGTACAAGAGTGCACCACGATGGTTCACTATCTAGTAGACAAAGAAAGCATGGCAATAATTATCATATCTTGTAAGAAAGAATCTATCAAAGACATATCATGGCATGTGGAAAATAATAATTAAAGCTAAGTACATTTCATAGAAAAATGATTGAACATGTGCTAGTGTCAAGTGTATATAGGGTGCACAATCATTCTCTAACTATGCAAGATCATCTCATGTTAAGAAATCATTACAATCGAAGAAAATATCAAAAACGGACAAAAACGGGCAAAAACGGGCAAAAACAGACTAAAACAGCATAACCGGATTATCCGGCGGATTACTGCAGATTACCGACGGATTTTCTGAAGTGTCACAGCAAGTTTTATGGTGCAAGTTCAGATTTTTCGACCGATTTTCGCGGATTTCCGACGGATTTTTCGAACCGTCACAGAAAGTTGATTCTTGAAAACTCAAAACTTGTTCCGGCCATAAAAACTTCGTTTTAAATCAAAATTCGGATTTTCAAAAGTCAAAATCGTATGAAATTTAATTCCTACAACATGGGAGTATTAGTTTTCACAAATTCAAAGATTTGATAGATCAATACCTCAAAATACTCCAAAAAAGGTTCTCGGGAACCGAAACGAGTTCCGATTTTCACCAAACTCAAAATCTATGTATACAAGCTTGGTGAGGACCTCATATGTGCATATGTGACCAAGATACATGATGGTAACACTAGTATCACTCTTGATACCAAGTTTTCTACTAAGTCCATATTGGGTTTTAACAGAAAATTAAAACCTTGCTTAAACAAGTTTTGGAAACATGCATATATACGAGAATCATAAGGAAAAACAAATTTTACAAAATGAGTTTAGAACAATTCTAAGTATTTACTACCAAGGAAAATAAAATGACAACAAAAATATTTTTGTTTAAGATTTGGCAAGATGTACTTGCCTAGGTTAAGCTCCGAGCCTAATCTTCTACTCCACCACCAAGAGGGTACGAAACTACACTCTAGACCTCAAGGCCAAGCTCTTGGCAAGCTCCAAGGGAAGAGAAGGGAAGAAGAAATGAAGAGAGAGTGAAGAGAATGAAAAGAGAGAGGAGAGAGAAGTGAAATGGTATATATAAGGGAAAATTAATCTTAGCCGTTGGATCATGATCCATATCAAAGTCTAGGTCAATGGCCACTCAAACAAACCAAATATCCAATGGGTAAAAGGGTGCATCTACACTATTTACGAAAATATCTAAACACTCACTACACCAAAACAGTCGTTTCCTAACGACTATAAGCGTTAGGAAAAATATTCCTAACGGTTTTTTACCGTTGCTTCCATGGCGTGGGAAATTTTACTAACAGTTTTGCTAACGGTAAAAAGCGTTGGGAAAATAAATTTTCCAACGGTTTTTTACCGTTAGGAACACAAATTTTCCTAACACTTAAAAACCGTTGGAAACACAAATTTTCCAATACTTAAAAACTGTTAAGAAAGCAAAATTTTCCAACGGTAAAAAACTGTTAGGAATGGATCCATAAATTTTAAAAAAAATGGCTATATTTAACCTGTGATGGCTCTGTTGAATCCACTCAATATACACCATTAGTCATTGTGACAATACAATTTACACGAGATTTTACATAAGAACGCACTACATCATAAACTAACTCCTACAAAATGAATCTGATACACAAGTTTATATACAAGTATGGGATAGTCGTCACCCGGATCGGTTCAGGTTGGGTGCATGATACTCTATGGCTGTTTCCTTCTCGGATTTGCTTCTGCTGTGTATCACTCGCCCTCGGGGATTCTTCGATAGACTTGGTTTCCTTGCTCCGCGGACTGAGAGATTTCCCATAAATGGAAAAACATCCATCTAAAGGTACACTGAACTATCATAACATTAAGTTCTGTAGATAGAAAATGCCCCAGATGCTGCTTGCGTGCAATATCCTTTAAGAAAAAATGTGAGCAGAAAGATCAATATGCCACAGATAGAAGAATTTGAAAGCTTTATTGTTTGACTTCTGAAAAAATAAATTTAATAATAGATACAACAAACCCAAGCTTATATACTGATAATAGGAAGATAAATAACCTTATACAAAGAGTATTATGAGCTTGATTGGATCGAATTCTTAGCTTCTGCTTCATAGTCATTTTCTCCATTTGCTGGCCCTGAAAATGAATAATAGAATGGAAAAGATTTAACAATTGAAGAAAGCCAAATCATTGATGATAACAAATATATCCTCGACAAATCCAGACTGAAGACAATGAATTTTAATAGTAAGGTACAAAGTCAAAAGTGCAAGAAACAACCTAATCCATTCCCAGTAGCATAATCTGGACCCAGGTGTGCACAATAATCAGTTTGAGATGCCTTGCCATTTTGTGTTACCACTTCTTTGGATACATTACATCCTGAAGAAATTACTGCATTGCAAGAAAGTGAAGGATGGGCAGTGCTATTAAAGGTCGGGTTATGTGTCACCTTCTTCCCACTTTCAGTAGAATCAGCCTTTGATTATCCATAAACTTTTGATCCACTATCATCCTTTTCTACAGACCGAGACATCATAGCTTGACTATTATCGCCTTGAGGATCTCTCTGCCCATCTCCTCTGGAATAAACTCACCCATCACTCCAGGTCCTGGAGCAGATTTATCAGTTTGACCGACTTAGAACTGTTAATGGTATGTGCATATGATTGTTATACATGTAACCTTTTCATTCTGGTCTCTCTTTTAGCAATCATACTGTACACCTCGACTCTCAGGAATCAGAGATGTTTTAACTTTGGTTATGGTTGTCTAATTGGTGCTCTTCTAAAAATGTTGGTCGTGTGTAGTTCTGGACCATTAATCTTAGGATGGTTTCAAGCCTACATTAATTAGCCCAAGTACTTGAGATAAAAAGTACTGATACTATACAATTTTTCTTTCCCACAAACTTAGGGAAAGAGTATTTTTCTTTTCCTTTATATGAACATGATATACGTACTAAATTTGTAAGGGAAAAAACTTAGGGAAAGAGTATTTTTCTTTCCATTGCAATCAATTTCATACAACAATTTTTGCATCAATAAACATAAATAATCCCCCCAAAAATATGAAATTTATAATTGCTATCAAGTCTTAGCACACAGAGACAAATATAAGCATGAACACGATACAAATACGGAATACTTTGCATTTTTAGATACTTACCATAGAAGACACCTACGTTGCAAGAATACGGACACAAATACAAAAGCCTCTAGAAAGAAGTGATAAATATCGTTATCAACTGGTGTTTCTTAAAAAAGATAATAGTATGGCATGCAGCCACATAATATAGATTGGGTCTTAGCCTCTCAGTATTATGAAGATATTTTGCTGAACACAGGTTTAGATGATTTGTTTGTAGGGTCAGACTTTTCACAAAAAGCTCTCAAGAGTTGAATTACAAGTGGGTCATGAAATGGTGTATCTATCCTACACATATCCGTTGTAGACTGATACGCGTACATATACTGTGATTAAAAGTTAATGAAGAAACTATCAAAAAGAAAAGGCTATCGCCAACATTATTCAAGCTTTCTCAAATCAAAAATAAAATAGGCCACAAAGTATAAGTCATGAAGGCTCTTTCAAAGAACCTAGTAATTTTATATAAGCAATTGCCATCTGACATCAACCGTTTATGAGTTTTGGCGCCAACTTCTTCATAAGAAATATATACAGTATATGTACGTGTATACTGTAAAGTTGGGTATTCTACAATCACAAATCACTCCGCTTCAAGTACCTAATAAAAAAGGAAATAATTACTCACATGAAATCCAATGGAACAAACAATTGGAAGGAAAAAAATATGAACTAACTGAACCTACTCTGCAAATAACAGGGAGTGACTACGCTGAGGTCACTAAATAGCATGACAAGGATGTCATTCTAGATAACCAAAAAAACCAATGGCATTAACATATTCTTAGAAGAGGGTCACCAAATACAACAACAACCAAGACTGGCGAGTGAGAACATTAATTTCGACTCTAGGACAAATAAACATCAGGAAACCAAAACATTCCTACCTGTAAGTGGTACAATATTTCGTGATTCAATGGGAGCTTCTCGTCCACTACATGTAACTTATGTAACTTATGTTTTCTTTTAATAAGAGAAACTTCTCTGTTATTACTTCGACTTCTCCAAGCAATGTCTTTCTAATTTTCAACAACTAAAGAGGAAACTTTTTCTTCTAAACAGTTGCTAAAATTTAATTTGTATTTAGAAAGGTTCAAGAAGTCTTCTTCCATGGAATCAATTCTCTTAAACTTTCCTTAGTCCACAAAATTAGTTGTGCTTGAGAGATACTACTAACTTGCATGTAGTCCTGGTTCGAATTATTTTCTCACTAAATTGCATTTTAGATAATAGCAAATTTCCAACCACACCAAAAATAGATGACGCGTTCATGTCTAGATGCACTAGGACACACCAATATTGTGTCGTGTCCACGTTGTGTCACGTCCAACATGACTCTGGCACGGACACGGTGCCGATTTTGGGGGAATCCACATTTTCCGTAAAGAAGCGACTCTCCTTCTCGATTACGAATAAAATCTTTCAAGCCCTGATTATGAAATCGAGGTGAAAGACTACTGACCTGCACATCGATCGGCCGGGACCTCCTCCGGAGGGATCAGACCGACGAGAGATCCCGAACGCACCTGCAATTTCGACTGCTCGTTAGAAATGGCTGTAGAAATGTAACTACTCCCAAAAAGAAAATAGAAGGAAAGAAACGAAGAAACCCTAGCTAAGTAAAACCCTAATTTGAGAGATGGAAGCGATGACAACCTGCGAAGCATTGTTGGGGAGGAGAGATTGGGGGAGTCCGGAGCTTCTTTCTTCTTAGAGCTTCGCCAGTCGCCTTCAGCAGAGAGGAAAGGGAAGGAGAGGAGGAGAATGAGATTTCTAGGGCTCGGTATGGGTCAGGATAAAAATGAGAGTTGGAAAATGTTATGAACCTCACCAACACTTTTTATGTCACGTGAAAGATATGTGATTCAATCTTTCAACCTTATTTAAATTTTCCAATGGTTTATAAATGTTACAAAACAAATAGGATGTGTCATCTGAAATTAGAATTTTATTTTCCCTATTTTTACTAACGTTTTTTCTAGTTCGTAACAGTTTTCCACCGTTGGTAATTTGTAACAGTAAAAAACCGTTGGCAATTGAAAAAAAAAATGTGTTGCAAAATCCTTGTTTTGGTGTAGTGACTATTCATCAAAATATCCAAAACACTATTCATCAAAATTTTGAAAACACTATTCATGAAAATATCTGAAATCAAAAATATCTAAAATATGGAAAATCTGTCTGGACGGTATGCCGTCGGTATACTCCGGTATACTGGCGGTATGCCGGCCAAGGAGAAAATCTATAAGTTAGAATTTTTTTTAAAGCATTACGAAAACCAAGAAAATACGAAATACACTACAAAATACGTATCCGTATATAAATACCGATACTGTGAGACGAGTCTCACAACTCTCCACAACTTAAAAATAAATTCCGTCCTCGGAATTTTCCCTATCTAGTCAAGCATGAAAACCAAACCAAAGAGCTGAAAAAATCATATCAATCAAAACAAAGCATGGCATGTTGGTAAGATAAAGACAACAGTAATATAAGTAAATGCGTAAGCAATAACACAACCACAATCAAGAAGGGATGGAGGCATATGAATAAATATATCTCCTAAGTCAGTTGAGTAGGAGCAGGCCAACGCTGACTCCACAACTTAGATAAAAGTCAATTCTCAAAATAAGCCGGTACCAATGACTTAATCCAAGATATGACTCTACCCAGGACGTATCTTCGTAGTCGAGACATGTGATAAATATCATGTATCTCAAGATACAAAGACAGAAGAGTGAGACGAGAAACTCGCCAAATATGCGTAACCCAAGAGATAAATAAGAGTGGAAGCAGAATAGGACAATACCTACAACATGACAAAATAACACCGGGGACGAACGGTTTGTCGACTCGGGACGTGACAGCAGTCCCAGCGTGTTAGGCCAGGAATGTTCCAGATTATCACCATTTTTTGCGCTAATAATCTACCACGTTTAGCTGCTCCACGCGAAGATGGTGCTTTTCATTCCCTAATAAAGACATGGAATGAAATACGAAAATCCAGCACTGCTTTAAATGAGATTCATTATAAAATTTAAAGAGTCAAGTATGATTACGTCGCCATAATCATGGGAATTAATGACATTCCACGTAAATGGTGACGTAGTACAGAGACAGTGGTCTATGCATATGTTTATATTTTAAATTTATGACCAGTAATGTCAATAATTTTCATACGAAGACCTTATGTGCGAAAATTCGTAAAGTAGCACATGCTTGCTTGTTTTTTTTCACAAAAAATCATGAAATGGTCGTTATAGTATGAATTGGCTATAAATAGCTTAATTTTGTGCTGCCAAAAGATCTAAAGCATCGACCCTTGAGCACTTGAGTCGAATTGCTGCTGCTTTTTGTCCTCCACATTGTTCGTGTGCCAGAAGCTTAGGGCCTAGTTGGTAAACCGTATTTGGTGGTGGAATTTGAATTTTTATGGATTTGGAGAGAAATCCATGGAATCCTATGTTTGGTTGGAGATGGATTTGGATATGGAAAGTATGACAAAATCTAGAACTTGGATTTGGTTGGATTTGGGAGGAAAAAAATAGTTATTCTTTAATAATTTTGTTAAATATTTATTCTTTAATAATTTTGTTAAAATTAGTAAATTAATAATTATTTATTCTTTAACAATTTTTTAAAATATTTATTCTTTAATAATTTTGTTAAAAATTAGTTAATTAATAAAAAACTAACTAATAGTTAGTTACCATAATTATATTCTAAGTTAAAAATTTATTAATTAATAATTTTATTATTTAATAATTTATAATAATCGTAATTAATAATTTATTACTTTATTAATCATAATTATAATAATTTATTAATCATAACCATAATCTTAATGAATAATTTATTAATTAATATCCAATTATAATCATAATTAATAATCTATTAGTATTATAATAATATTAATTAATAATTTGTTAATAACTATTTTATTATAATCTTAATTAATAATATTTTAATCACGATAATCATATTTTATGATAATTTTATTAATAATTTACTAA
Organism: Iris pallida; assembly: GCA_029216955.1. Lineage (NCBI taxonomy): Eukaryota > Viridiplantae > Streptophyta > Magnoliopsida > Asparagales > Iridaceae > Iris > Iris pallida. The sequence goes on along the minus strand of JANAVB010017598.1, from coordinate 8,395,799 downwards.
TCATTATTATATTAATTTTTAATTATTGTTTTTAAAATATTTAATTTATAGTTAATTAAAAACTGACTAATATTCATTTAAAAATTAACTAATCGTTAATTATTAATTATTAATCGTTAATTATTAATTTTATAATTATAATAGTCATTATTTATTTAAAAATTATTAATGGTTAATTATTAATAATTAATGATTAAAAATTATTAATTGTTAATTATTAATTACTAATCGTTAAATATAATTTATAATTATAATCATTAACTAAAAATTATTAATCGTTAATTATTAATTATTAATCATTAATTATAATTTATAATTATTAATTATTAATCGTTATTTATTTAAAAATCAACTAATGGTTAATTATTAATTTTATAATTACTAATCATTAATTATAATTTATAATTATTAATCGTTAATTAAAAATTATAATCGTTAATTATTAATTATTTATTTTTAATTATAATTTATAATTATTAATTATTAATCGTTAATTATTAATTATTATTTATTTAAAAATTAATTAATTGTTAATTATTAATTTTATAATTAATAATAACTAATCGTTAATTATTAATTATTAATTTTATAATTAATAATAACTATAATTAATTAATAGCTTAATTATTGATCATGACTATAATTTAGTTATTAATCATAAATCCAAATCCTATGTTTGGTTGGAGTTGGATTTCGACTTGGATTTGGATTTTGAAATCCATGATTTGGATTTGGATTTGAATTTTGGATTTTCAAATCCCAATTCAAAATCTAAATCCATTTACCAAACAAACCCTTAGTGTTCTTTCATCTTCGTTTGGGTAGTCAATGGAACATAGGAATGACGCGCCAATCGGACCTCTGCTGCTTAGGGGCTGTTTGGTAAACATGAAGTGGATTTGGATTTGGATTTGGACTTTCATGAGGGAAAGAAGGATTGGAATCCATGCACTTCCTTGTCCCCCTAGTAGGGGACAAATGTGTTTGGTTGGGATAGGAAGTAAGAAGTGGAAAGTGAAAAAATTAGACAAATGTGTTTGGTTGAGATATAGTAAAGTAAAAATTGAGAAGTGGAAGAATATAATTAATTCACATAATAATTTAATAAATTAAATAATTAGTTTGATAAATTAAGATAACTATTATTAACTAATTAAGAATTACAAATTATCAACTAAAATTTAATTACTAATTATAAATTAAGATAACTATTTAAATAGCTAACTAAATAATGATCCCTAACATCTAACTACTCTCTCTAGAAGCTGGACCCTTTCTTCTCTAGCTCTCCTCCGTCCAAACCCTTCGGCCACCGCAACCGCAACCGCCACTGCTACGGCTCCGCCCCAACCCTCCTTCACCTCCGCCACTGCTACGGCTCCGCCCCAAACCCTTCGGCCACCGCCATCGCCACTACTACGTCTCCGCCCCAACCCTCCTTCACCTCCGCCACTGCTACGGCTCCGCCACCGCCATTGCTACGGCTCCGCCCCAAACCCTTCGGCCACCGCCACCGCCACCGCCACTGCTACGGCTCCGCCCCAACCCTCCGCCACTGCCACCGCCACCGCCACTGCTACGGCTCCTCCCCAACCCCCCTTCACCTCCGGCCAGGTATAATTTCTTCTCCACTACTATTAATTAGTTACATAAATAATTTTTTCATAGAAAAAAAATGAAAACATCCTTTCCCTCCCACATCCGGATGGGGAGGGAGGATGTTGAGAACCGAATTTGAGGGGGGGGACAAGGGGGGACAGGAGCTGCACTTCCCTGCCTCCCCCCAAATCCATCTGCAGTTCCTCCCCTACCAAACAGCATGAATGTTGGATTTTGGGCAACTTTCACTAGAAAGTGAAGTTCTATGTCAAAATACTAGTTATCAAACAGGCCCTTATCTCAAGAATCTCAAACTTGAAATTAGAGTTCTTGTGTAACTACAATCATTGTGATATGTGATTCCTTATTGTTAGCAAGTTAATGAAAATTTTCCTTTGAGAAAGTTGTATTTTCTTTTCATTAGAAAACAAATGCCAGCTCACTTTGTGTTATATGTGCGGACGTCGTAAACTCTTTGAGAAATTGATTTTAGTATATTCATGATGCCTTGTACTCGGTAACAATTTTGCATCATGGATTCCAATAAAACAAAGGTCATGTTTGGTTCGCGGAATCAAAACGTTGGAAAAAAAAAATTCATGTATTGTATTTAGATATCAAAGAAAATGAGTAGGAAATAAAATTTATTTTCAAGAGGAAGAAAAATATGGAGGAAATGGTTCCCCCATCCATTGGGCTGTAAAACGGACAGAAAAGTTCGTTGTCCGTACGAGTCCGGCTTGGTAAATAGTTCGACCGTGGGCTGTCCGATCGAAGTAACGAACAGAGCCTGAACATTTTTCTGGGTCCGTCTAGAATTCGGACTTAGATTCAGTCATATCATGTCCAGCCCGAATACGTTCGTGAACATATTAGGTTATATTGGTAGGACAACATATTTATACCCACACATTACTTCTTTTCAATTTTTCAAAACAACCACCTTACAAATTCGTTCTGATTTGTGACCATAAAAGAATTTAGAAAGTACCTTCACCCAAAAAGAAAATAGAAAGTATGTCATGAAATTAGCGTATAGTTGAAAAGAGCGTATAGTTGAAAAGAGCATATGAAATTTAGAAAGTATCTTCTCTCAAAAATAATATAGAAAGTATATTATGAAATTAGCGTATAGTTGAAAAGAGTTGATGGATGCGTGCGTTATTTTAAACAAAAAAAAAATCCAAATTCACCACTAAATTGGGCCCAAATTGGTCCAGCCTGACCGTAGTCTTGCAAGACCTAGACGGCTAGACCCAAACCGGGCCTTTAGACCGGTCCAGTTAGTTTAAGTTGTTTTGTTATCTGATCTGAAATTACTCATATTATTTGATTAAGAAATATGATAAAATCACAACAATTATGGTTTGACATGCTTTAGAAAAAAAATGTTTATTATTGATTTTGGTAAGCTTTAAAAATAAAAGGAGGATACATTTAAAAAAAAATTCTGCATTTTCAAAGACAGCATCAATGTCAAAAGCAAAAGCATAGAGCTCACATTAATGTAGAAGAATTAAAAATAAAATAGAATGTCAGTTCAATTTGTAATAACTTTTGACATAACTTTTCTATATGCAATCAAAAGATATTTCCATTACGACTTTAAAGCAGCAACACTCCCAAACTAAGGTTCATACTATTGGTTGTGTTTGGTTGATTTTAATTGTTTTGGTGATGGAATTGTATTGGTGATGGAATTGAGGTTCATACTAAGGTTCAAAAGATGGAATTGTATTGGTGATGGAATTGTATTGGTGATGGAATTGAGCAACACTCCCAAACTAAGGTTCATACTAAGGTTCAAAAGATATTTCCATTGCGACTTTAATTGTATTGGTGACGGAATTGAGTTTATAATGTATTGAGTTTGGAAGAGAGAGAGAGAGAGAGAGAGAGAGAGAGGGAGAGAGAGAGGAGAGAGAGAGAGAGAGAGAGAGAAATGTATTGAGTTTGTAATGTAATAGAATTATAATTACATTATCATACTTGGAAACATATAATCAAGCCATGAAATATAATATCAATTGCATTCAAATGTTTGATTTATCATGTAATATAATATAATGGAATAATAATAATTATTTGTATCAGATAATTACATCCCTTGACATTTATATTTTCTGTTTTGGCCAACCTTAACATTTATAAAACAAAATAAAAAATAAATTAAAAAAAAGTAACTATAAAAATAATAAATAAGTAAAATAATTTAAAATAAAGCATACAAAATATAAAAATAATGAATCTATGTAATATGATCACTTTTGGTAGAGTTATTGTATGGAAGTGCTTGTGTCGGCCAATCCACTTTAACTCGTGTTTATAGTTTACACACTTATGTATTGTCTTTCGTACTATCTTACTACCGTTGAAAAAATTGAAACACATCATAATTGTACCATAATAATCGAATGATATGACCGAAATATGTAATGTGCGTTGACGACGAGCAACAACAAGCATTTTCTAGACAGAAAATTTCATTAGAAGCAAAAAAAATTTAAAAAATTTGTGTAAAAGAAACAAAGTATGGAATAATTCCGAGAAGAGCATCGTTGCGCCCTAAAATAGGACGTTAAAAATTAAATGCCCTAAATTAATGCCTCGATATATTGTTTCCTCCTAACCAATTCCGTATTTTCTTAAGTGTCTGCTTAATGTCACGGACTTAGTGTTTTTGCTAGCACTTCATCCCGTGCGGCGCACTATCTTCCTTCTCGAAGAGTCGTGCAAGCCTTCCCAACCCGACTTAGCTAGATCGCTAAGGAATTAGAATAGTGGAGCAAAGATGGACTAGTAAGAATCTCTTTATTGACTTGGAGAATGCTTACAATTTTTAGGTGGTGAGGAACAAATGAAAGCCTCCCCCTTTTATAAGTGCTCAGAGAGCTTTACATGGAAAGTCCTAAAAGGAATATTCTAAGGATTATTTTTTTCTACCATAACTGGAATGGCATATTCCAGGTTTATTCCCAAGCAACATAAAAGAAAACTTCTCGGGCCATCCAGAAGCTTCTTGGGCCTCCTAGAACGATCTTGGGCCTTCCGGAGAGATCCACAATCTTCTAGAGCCTTCCGCCATCTTCTAGAATATTCTGAAAGCTTCCCGCATAACCTTGGTCCGTGAAAAGGTTATGCAACTGGGCCTCGGGCGGGGTGCAACATTTGGGACGTTACATTCTTCCCCACCTAAGGCGTTGATGCCCTCGTCAACCATGCTCGCTGAGAAATGCCTGGATCTCGGCTTCGAACTGATGTAGCGTATCAGCACGTTTCCAGCTAGACTCGCCGTAAGACAAGCCCTTCCACTGGATGAGGTACTCCACATACGGGGACACATCTCGCCGCCGAATGGTCCTCCTGTCCAGCACGGCTTCCACCTCCTTGTCGAAGGAAGTCGTCATAGTCACCGTCGGTCGCTTCGGAACTCCTCGCTGGGGATCCTCCAAGTCTTCATGGTACGGCTTCAAGCAACTGGCATGGAAGACTGGATGAATCTTCAGCTTGGCAGGGAGTTCATGCTTGTAGGCCACCTTGTCTACCTTCTTGAGCACGGGGAAGGGGCCTTCATACTTCCAGATTAGTCCTTTGTGCACCTTGCGGAACACCTTGAACTGTTGCGGTTGTAGCTTCACCAGCACCATGTCCCCCTCCTTGTACTCGACCGGCCTTCGCTTCGCGTCGGCCCACTTATTCATCTTCCTTGCAGCCTTCTCCAGAAATATCTTGGCAATGTCTGCCTTTGCCTTGAAATTTGAAGTGAACTGGTTGGCCGCGGGACTTCTACTCGAGGATCCCGTACTCAGCGTGTGCGGGGCAAGCGGTTGGTGACCCATCACCAACTCGAATGGGCTGCTGTGTAACGACTCGCTCCGTTGAAGATTGTAGCAGAACTGAGCGACGTCGAGGTGATGTACCCAATCCCTCTGGTTGACACTCACAAAGTGCCGCAAGTACTCCTCGAGTAGCGAGTTGACCCGCTCGGTCTGTCCGTCCGTCTGCGGATGGAAGCTGGTCGAGAAGTGTAAATCCGTCCCGAGGATTTTGAACACCTCCATCCAGAACTTTCCCGTTAAGCGGGGGTCTCGGTCGCTGACAATGTTGACCGGGATGCCCAAAAACTTTACCACGTGGCTGATGAACAGTCGCGCGGCCTCCTCTGCTGTGCAGTCCGTCGAAGCAGCAATGAAGGTCGCGTACTTTAAGAATCGGTCTACCACCACGAGAATGGACCCAAGCGCTCCCACTTTTGGCAGGGCAGAGATAAAGTCCATCGATATGCTCTCCCATGGCCGACTCGGCACGGGAAGAGGCTCCAGCAGGCCCCCGGGCTTCTGATGGTCCACCTTGTCCTGTTGGCACACAAGATAAGTGCGAACATAGTCCTCCACATCTTTGCGCAAGTGAGGCCAGTAGTATGCGGCCTCCAGCAGCGCCAAGGTTCGCTTCTGCCCCGGATGTCCAGCCCACTTCGTGTCATTATACTCCTTGAGCAGCTGTCTCCGTAAGCCACTCCACCTAGGCACGACCACCCTGTCGTCCTTGGTGTAGAGAAGTCTATCTTTCAGCCAGAACCTTCTCGTCTTGCCCTCATTGGTAAGCTTCACTATGGCCAGTGTTAGTTGTCACGACCGGCACTCGCTTTTCGGACGCGAGAGCGTGAGCAAGCCAGCTACATATCGAAACGGACTCCAGCCCGACTCGAATACGTAAACGCTGTCAAGGCTATGGTATACTGCCAAATTATGGCAAAGGTAAATCTATATCTCAATCCACAATAATGTACGAAACATGAATGAACAAGTATGGGTCGTGGTCTGCAGTCCACTAGCATATATGTTCGATAAGACTCTAAAGGAAATAACAAGAGTCTAAAACTGAATCAAGAAACATGATATCTCATGATAAGGTATGAAAGCACGAGCGGATAATAAACACAATAACGATACCTGAATCCCGCAAGCGTATCATCACATCTGGACCCCACAAGTGTCATAATCATCCGCCGTCCAGAGCTGTTAACTAACTCCATGCAATAACTAACCTGAAGAGATCATCTGGTCCTCAGGGGACATAGCAAGATACATAAAAACATGCCTATCTAGCAGTTTATCATGCAATAAAGAAAATACTGGAAATAAACAGAAAAAGACCAATCAGCACGAAAACACGACTATACACGACTGGAAGAACCACTACGCCTAAACGAACTGCTGGGGAAGAACAAGAGAACACGATATCACGATGTTAATGGATAACCAATCGAATACTCAAACCCTCGTCCCTAGTGTGGACTCGCAGGTTTGAACAACTACTAGCCCTCGCCACTAGTGTGGACTCGCAGGCTAGCATCACCTTCGTCCCTAGTGTGGACTCGCAGGTGTGAACCATATACTACTAACCCTAGTCCCAGGTGTGGACTCGCAGGCTAGCATCACCCTCGTCCCTAGTGTGGACTCGCAGGTGTGAACCATATACTACTAACCCTAGTCCCTGGTGTGGACTCGTAGGCTAGCATCACCCTCGTCCCTAGTATGGACTCGCAGGTGTGGACAGATAACTACTAACCCTCGCCCGTGATGTGGACTCGCAGGTTAGCTTAACTACTAACCCTCGCCCCTGATGTGGACTCGCAGGTTAGCTTCAAGATTTTAAGACAAGGAGGTAAAGCAGTTTCGATATGACTTAATCATCCTATGACACGATACGACTCAGTTCAAGAACCAGTGATGATACGACACGACCCAATCACGATACACGAGAAAACCAATCCAATATGAACAACAAAGTTGACTATAAACATGGCTATATATATACTAGCATGCATGATATACAAATCACATAAAAATGATCAACTAGTAAAACTGTATAATAATATAAATATGCATATAAATAAACTGTAGAGGGAGGCAAGGTATCTTGCCTGGAGGTTGCACGCAGATCCAATAACAATCTAGTCCACGGCTAAGCCATAAAGTCCAAATCATCACAGCTGTCTCCGAAAGCTGAAACAGACAATGCCAACAGTCTCAGAATAGTAAAATTAGCTAGGATTGCCTATCCTTAAGTTTAATTCTGGATACAGGAGTAAAACGATAATTTCGGGCCAAAACGGTGTCCGCCGTTGGACCCGCTTTGCACCGAAAAGCGTGCCAAAGTCAATGGTCTCTAAAGTTGTCAAACTATATGTCTACGGATCCGGTTTTTCGATACGAACCCAACGGTATATCCAATTTTTGATTCCGATGGGTCGTGCACAAAATCGCCCGTTGAGTTGGACCGTAGGGCCTGCAAAACGACGGTCCAATCAACTGTCTCAGAATCGGACCAAACTTGGCATGCAGGACCAAAAAAATGATACGGTCCTGTTGGCTCAAGTTTCGTCTCGATCTGACGAGCATGCACAAAGTAATTAGAAAATTTGCACAGAGGCCGATACGGTGAATTTTGACGGATACGCATCAAATTCGTCGCGCACACGCAACCAATTTGAATTTCGTCAAAGCGCACACGTCCACGAAGCCGTTACATACCTTTCGATACTTTTGGTTCGCGACCACGTCGCCCGGATTGGCGGGACGCACGTCGTATCGAAGAATTTTATTGTTTTTAAAACAAGTTTTTTATGAATTTCGAAATCCGATTTCTCGGCACGTAGTCGACGAAATTAAATTCCGTAAAAAGGGATTCAAAGCCCTATAGGTTGTTTACAACACTGTTCAGAGGGTTTACCAAAACAGTCGCTAGATCGATCGGGATTGATCTTCCAACATGGGTTCAAGGACTGCCCTATACCCTGTTTCAGGACAGGGTTTACCGTCGACTTTGAGTCGATTTTCTGTCGACTCGATTACAATTCTACCCAAACTATTTGATAAGAATCTGAGAGGGTTAGTTCAGAACTTTACCTGAGGAAGTGGCTCGCGAAACGAGCGCGTATACACAACGAAAAGTCGGCGCCAAGGCAGCCCGAACGCTGCATACCGCTGCTGTCGTTTTCCGCTCTTGCGCGTGCTGTCCACGCGGACCTGGCCGGCCGGGGCGTCAGGTCGGGGAGGCGCTGCTCGAGCGTTAGGGTTCGACAATTCCTCGCTCTCCCTCTGTTTCCATATATTCATGCGGTATGGTTGCGGGTTAACCCGAGCGGAGGAGAAATAGGATGTTCTGGCTGGGCTTGTAAAGCCTGGGGGGCTCAGCCTGGCTTCGGTTTGGGCTTTGGGGTCGGGTTGGGCCCATTCAGCTGGGCTGCTCCTGCTTGGCCGGGCTGGGTATTTAAATTCATTTTTTTCTTTTTATTTTCTTCTCTATATATATACATAAAAATATATGCATATATATAACATGTACATGTATACTATAATTACTAATATAAGCTACCAATATAACTTATATGTACACCTATATACATATAACGATATATACATACATACCACAAATACGAGCAATAAATATTAAGTATAATTAATATTTGAAATTCAATTCATAATTTTATACCAAAATCCACACAAATAAGATACGATGATATTATATATATATAAAAGCCTAAATTTCCATATACCATAAATACACTTCTATATATATATATATATATATATATATATATATGTAACCTAGATAATTTCCATAAAAATTCAACATATTTTGTTAAGGAGAATTATTTACTATATTATTAAATAAAATATTATTTTAATAGCAAGCACAATAATATATATATATATATATATATATATATATATATATATATATATATATATATATATATATATATATATATATATATATATATATATATATATATATATCCACCGATTCCAAATTGCTTCCTAAATCACTAAAGTAAAATTCCAATACAATATACCTCTATATGGTCGTCTCTACACGTACTACCCGACTACGAGGGCTTGGACTTGGTCCCGGTCCGGTTCGGACTAGTTCGGTACAACCGGGTTTCTGCAAAGTCAATAAATTTAATAATAAATAATTAAACTATTTATAATGGTCATGTCACAACTTGGCCTGATTTTCCTAGTTAGGATACTCCTATGGCTTGGCATTCCTCTACCATGGCTAAACACTAGTCAAAGCACGCTACTGCACTATTTGTGTCATGATTCCTAGTCGTCTTGTGCTTCAAAACTCCACCATGGCTAAAGTTATCTACCGTAATAATTAACTAAATAATTATTTATAAAAATCATAACTCACCATTTAAATCAGATAAATAATAAATAAAATAAAAAAAATATTTCAAAAAAATTCTGGAAAGGGAGGCTACATTAGTGGATCCTCCATGATACCCACTCGAACATGGTCCAGGATGTCCTCCTTGAGCAAGCACACAGATGCGAGCTCGGCCTTCCTGCTAAGCGCATCGGCCACCTGATTTTCCTTGCCGGGTTTGAACTGTAACACCATGTCGAACTTGGCTAGGAAATCTTGCCATCTCGCTTGCTTCGGAGATAGCTTCTTTTGGGACTGGAAGTAGCTCGTGGCAACATTGTCCGTCATGACCACGAACTTGGTCCGAGAAGGTAGTACCGCCATGTCCTCAAGCTATGTACGACCGCGGTCATCTCCTTCTTTTGCACCGTGTAGCGTCGCTCGGTATCATTCAACTTGCGGCTCTCGAACACGATGGGGTGCCCTTCCTGCACCAACACCCCACCGATGGCGAAGTCGGACGCGTCTGTGTCCACTTCGAACGCCTTGGAGTAGTCCGGTAGAGACAAGATCGGCTCCTCCATCACAGTTCGCTTCAGTGCCTCGAATGCCTCCTCGTATTGGGGCGTCCAGCTCCATGCCCCATCCGTCTGCAGCAGATCGGTCAGAGGCGCTGCGACGGCAGAATATCCTCGGATGAACCGCCGGTAGTAGTTTGCCAAGCCAAGGAACGATCGCAGCTCCGTCGGCCTGGTGGGAGCCTCCCACTCTCGTGTGGATTGGACCTTTGCGCCGTCCATCCATATCTTGCCATGCCCAATCCAGTGCCCCAAGAACGACACCTCTTCTTGTGCAAATGAGTACTTCTCTCGCTTGATGAAGAGTTCATTCTCCCTCAACACCTGGAAGACAGTCTTCAAATGCTCGATGTGCTCCTCCATCGTGTTTGAGTACACGACGATGTTGTCGAGGTAGACCACGACGAACCGATCCAGGTAGGGGTGGAAGAGCTTGTTCATCAAAGTACAAAAAATCGCAGGAGCATTTGTTAGACCAAAAGGCATAACCATAAACTCATATGTGCCATACCTCGTCACGCATGCCGTCTTAGCCTCGTCGCCCTCCGCAATCCATACTTGGTAATACCCCGAGCGCAGATCAAGTTTGGAGAAGTATCTCGCACCTCCCAGTTGGTCGAACAAGTCCGCTACCAACGGGATGGGATATTTGTTCTTGACGGTTACCTTGTTTAGTGCACGATAGTCGATACACAAACGAAGGCTTCCGTCCTTCTACTTCTGGAACAGCACCGATGCACCATACGGGGCCTTCGATGGTCTGATGAATCTCGCGTCCAGCAGCTCCTTGAGTTGCTTCTTCAACTCATCCAGCTCGGGTGGGGCCATACGATATGGAGCTATGGCGGGTGGCTTCGTGCTCGGCTCCAACTCGATGGTGTGGTCTACCTTCCTCCGCGGAGGTAGCCTCTTTGGCAACTCCTTCGGTATGACGTCCCCGAACTCCACAAGGACGTCATCGATCTCAGGCGGAAGATCCCCCTGTACGGGCGCCTCCTTCGTCTTGAGCATCGCAAGGTAGGTCGTCTCTCCGTGTCGTATCTCCTTCTTGAGTTGTAATGTGGAGAGAGCCTTCCCCTTCGTGAGCTCGTCTTGTGCAGTTGTCACCATGCACGGAGAGCTCTCCTCCATGATCCCGACGACTCCCACATGCGGCCTTGGGACCGCCTTTACCAAAATGAGAAAGTCCATCCCGAGGATCATGTTGAAGTCATCCAGTGGTGCTGCCGTGAGACTGGTGACACCCGTACGTCCAGTCTCCCACTTGGATCTTCACTCCTTTGGCCACCCCCTGCATGGGGCGCGCCTCAGAGTTGACTGCCTTTATCGTGCTTGAGTATTTTTTCAACGCCAAACCCAAGCGTCGGACCTTGTAATGACCATTGTTCGTATTATATATTTTGGTATATGTGTACGTATCTGACTCGTGTTGCACGTCTCCTGGCTTAGTTCGGCTTGTTTGGGTTGGCTTGGTTCGGCTTGGGTTGCTTGGTTCATCATGAACCAAGGAGAACCCCTACCTACCACCACCATTATCATTTATATCCCACCAAATATTTTTCTCCCCTCATTAACTTTCTTCTTCCCTTCCATTACTTCTCCACCAACCTGAGAGTGGAAGGTTTAGGCAAGTACATCTTGCTTCATGGAGGAAGTCCATTTTTATTGTTCCATTGTCTTCCTCATGTGTTTCTAACCCACTTTAGTACTTAGCATTTTTCATTTCCATGGTTAATTTTTTGTAAATTTAGCTTTGTGGTATTTTCGGTTTTCAGGAGTTTTAATCTATCAAACCTGCATATTTTTGCTATTTGATGGTTCCATGAAGTAGAAAATTCCATTTTGTCCAAATTTGACCTACGGGAGTCTGGATTTGGGTTTCTATTGTTGTTTGGAGGAGCATGGAGGCCATGGTATTTTCTATAGACACGTTCTCTGTGGGAGGCATTATTTGCACTTTTGGCAGCATGAGCACTTCTTAGCTCTGAGCCGCATGGCCAATAAATTAAAGTTGGCCGCATGGCCCTTTATTAATTGCATGGCCATTAGCTTTTGCATTAATTGCATGGCCCCTTTTTGCTTGCATACAGTAGCTCGGCCGCATAAGGAAACAATCCTGGCCGCATGGCCTTTTAATCATTTTGGAATGCATTAGCAATTAATGCATTAGCAAAATGCATTAGCATATACATTCTTTGCTTGAAAAACATAGCCTGGCCGCATGGCCAAACACTTGGCCGCATTAATACATACAAGCTGATATTTCTAATGCATATTTTAATGCATGCATCAGCTTGCATATTTTTAATGCATATGGTAATAACTTGGCCGCATAGGCCATTTGACTTTTCCATATTTTTTTATGCATGTTTGCATGCATATTTTAATGCATTAGTTGCATGCAGTATATGGACTTTTGGCCGCATATGGTATTGAGTTGGCCGCATGGGCACCTAAGCTGGCCGCATGGCCTTGCTTGCATGCTCTTATGCAAGCAGTAGCTTGCTTGCTATTTTAATGTTATGGCCGCATGGCCTAGTGTAAGCAGTAGCTTGCATGCATGCTTATTTATATAAGTTGGCCGCATATGGAAATATATGCTGGCCGCATATGCACTCAATGTTAGCCGCATATGGAATTATTTAGTTGGCCGCATATGGCTAACTCATTTGTTGGCCAATTAATTAATGCATTAGCATTTAATTGCACTTGGCCGCATGGAAATGTTTGTTAGCTGCATATGCATTTGTGCATGCATATTTACTTGGCCATTTTGCTGGCCGCATGCAAGCATTTATATGCTTGGCCGGGCATATTTATTTGCTTGGCCACGTGGCTTTAGCAAATTGCTCAGCCGCATATGGCCATTAGCAATTGCATGCATTTTGCAGGCAACCTGTTTTGGCCACGTAGGCTACTATTAATTAATTAGCATTAAATATTTGCATGCATTTGTATTAGTATTAAATATTTAGCTGGCCGCATGGCCACTGTTCATTCATTGGCCGCATGGCCACTATTTAATATTTGTGGCCGTATGGCCTTAGCATTAATTGTAGCCGCATACACAATTAATATTTAATTCCTAAAAGTATGCTGGTGCCATATTAATTTTAAGTGTGTTCCCTGACACGATGGTGATCCGTTGTGGTACACTTTTGACAATTGACATGACATGATAGTGGCCCGACGTGGCACACTCCTGACAGTGAACATGACATGATATATATATCTCGAAGGCTGTTGCGATGGCTAGCATGTCAAGACAAGATTGAATGGCCTGGACACCGTAGATGATTGTGGTTGTACAATTGAACCGGTAATGTTTGCATCATGTCTAGGACAGGGATCCCTGAGTACCACGGTCAGGGGTACCTACTGTAAATGGCTACGGCTAATAACTAGAATAATTCAGTAGTCATGAGAGATTTTTCCAGTTACAGGCGATCCCGTTATCCCGGCCACCATTGTTGGACTTGCAGCCTGCCGACGAGTAGGGCACAAGTCTAGATTCACTGATATATGGAAAAGAACGAGGTACTGCTTAATAAACCCAAGTTGCCTGGATAACCTGGATTAGCTGCAGGGCTTGTGGCTGGAGGAACATCTCAATGCATGTTGCTAGTAACTAAGGCTTGTGATAACCCTAGTTAGCTAATGTACAAAGCCGCAGTCACTGATTGACCGGAAGCGATTGTCTGGTATGGTTTCGGTGCTCGATTATTGCAGGCTTGATCGCATGATTGTCACTTTTAATAATAAAGATCAGAGGCTAAGTTCTGTTCCGGTGAAGGGTTACAACCCCGGTCCTTGTTTGGTTTAAGGGTTGTAACCTGGCTCCCGGAGCAGTTCTAGGTCCTCTCTTCATTTATTGTCTTATTGTACCCCACGTCATGCTTGTAATGTTTTACCTTACCAACAGGATTTGGAGACGGAGTTCTATTCAGGTGAAGGGTCACAATTCCGGTCCTTGTTTGGTTTAAGGGTTGTGACCTGGCTACTTGAATGGTTCCCTCGTACTCTATTATGACTGTTGATTATTCTTTTATTATCAACATCTTTTGTAACCACTTTAATATTTATTTCTGATATGCTAGTTTTAGTTCTTAAGTGAAGCCTCCTTTGTGGTACTTGCTCTTTTTGGGATCTGACCCAGCTGGTTTTGTGTGGCCAGATTTTGGAGCAGCTTCAGAGGTTCTATCGACTTTCTAGCCCGATGGTGACCACCAGGCGTAATCAGGGCAACGAGTGGATTTATTTTTGGCTCTCCTACTCTATTATAAAATTCTCATTTTGAGGTATTTAGCCGACGAGCACCTGTTAGCTCGTATTGCATACCTTATTACTATCTGCCTACGGACTGTAACATGATTGACAGATCCTAGGGTTGATCATGAATGACTAAACTCTAACTAGACCTCACATTTTGTAACGACTAGCTTCATGATCAGCTGAATATGTAATATTTGGGACGCCTTACTATTGTATATTTGGTGATCTTACATCTTGTAACTTTGCTTGTTTGCTTGAGATTGAGATAATTAGGCTTGTTATTGACCATAGAAGACTGATGGATTGTAGTTAAACCCTCATATATCTTGACAGCCGTGACCGTATAGTGAGGTAATTTCATTTCATTATACGTAGCTGGCTATGTATGCCCCTCACTACTAAAATAACACATATTAGCGACGTTAGAATACGTCGCTAAATGAGGAAAATCCGTCGCTAAACCAGAACTGCGACGGATTTAGCGACGAAAACTTGACGTCGCGTAATGGCTTGTCGCAGATGGCCAATTCGTCGCAGTTCGTCGCTATTTGCGACGTTAGATGACTTGTCGCTAGACGTCGCTAATTTAGCGACGTCTAGCGACTACAGTGTATGTCGCCAGATTGGCGACGTAGGGCGACAACTTAGCGACGCATTGACCATTAGATACGATGACATGGCATGTCAGCCACGTCAGCACGTTAGCGACGTATAGCGACGTCTTCTCTCCGTCGCTAGACGTCGCCGAACGTCGCTATACGTCGCAGATGGTATAAAAATTTTTTTAAAAAAATAATTGCTATTTTTGTTATGCTGTGTATCTGTGTTTACAGTGTGTGTGAAGTGCAGTGTTCGAACCATCGACAGTTTCGCTTACTGTTCTATATTTTATCTTGGATAGAAAGAGCAACAGTTCAGAGTGCACTTCTCAGAGCTTCCTCTTCACGTCCTTCACCTTCTCGGGATCCTTTACGACATCCCGAGAAAGTGAAGGCCGTGAAAATGAAGCTCTCAGAAGTACACCCTGAACTGTTGCTCTTTCTATCCAAGATAAAACATACAACAGTAATCAAAACTATCGATGGTTCCGAACACTGTATTTCACATTCACTGTAAACACAGACACACATCATCACAAAAATACACATTATATTTTTTTAAAATTTAGGCAGCACCTCCTTTGTATATCAGAACATCGCTTATAACCCAGCGTAGGTATATTCGTCATCCCCGTCGCAGATAAATGGCAAAACAAGTCTACAACCAATAAAAGTTTACAATCAATAAAAGTCTACAAACAATAAAAGTCTAACAAGCAATACAACCAATAAAAGACGATGGAGCAATATCATCACCCAATACAACTAATAAAAGTCTCGAAAGCAGAGAAAGAAGTATCTCAACCAATACAAGTCAACCACAAATAAGAGTCTCACAAACAGAGAAACAAGTGTATCAACAACAAATAATAAAAAAGACATCACAAAGGACCCCGGCTGCGCATCTGGGATAAAATGATGTCGTACTGCTCCTGTGTGAGCTGTGCAACGTCCTGTGTGAGCTCTATCTCTCGCAGTCGCTCAGCATGCACAGCCAGGGCACTCACCATCCTCCGACTACTCTCCTGAAGCGAAGTCTGTACCTGATTGAGTGTGGCAGACATGGCGATCTGCGTCCCCTCCAGCTCGACCTGTCTACGCTCTGTGCGCTGCGTAGACTCGGTGAGCGTGTGCAAGTTAGCAGCTGTAGCCTGCTGCAGAGTCATCATCTCCTGCATACTGCGCTCGATCGCATCAAATCGTCCGGTGATCGTCGGATCGTCGGATCGTCGCTCGGCCCCAGCTGCCTCAGAAATCTGCTGCTGCAACTCGCGACGCAGCTCCTGGAGCTGACGAGCAATATCATGCGCCTGTGATGACGCCTGCGAAGCTGGAGACTGCGCACTGACAGAGGGGGCCCGGGATGACTCTGAAGCCAAATAGGCGCCGTAGGATCCCGTACCGTAGTACGTACCCTTCTGAAGACCACCAACGGCGGTCATCCAGAGGTCGTCCGGCGATGGAGCTGTAGGCGGCTGCAAGGAAGTACCGGCCCCTCCCTCTGCTGGCGCACTAGCAGCAGCAGCAGCAGCAGCGCCTCCTCTTGTAGCCGAAGAAACTCGGCCTAGAATAATGTTTGCTAACGTCTAAGTGTTTGCTAAAGTCTATATTGATATCTATTTTCCTGTTTTCTAAGTTATAGTAAATTAATATAAAGGATAGAACGTACATATGCCTGCGTCGCCCTCTCGTCAATGAACTCCCCAGCCCTCCGATGGGTGACCAGGAAGACGGTCACCATGTTGGGGTCCTCACCCTTTTTTACCTGTTAAAATATATATTTATCTATTATTAGTATTAAACATTCTTTCCAACTATATATAAAATGATGTCCGTCATAGGAAACGTACCAGACGACGAAAATGCTCCGTCATAGGAATGGAGCCACCACACCACTTACCGGCGCTCGACCGCGCCATCTTGGCCTTCTCAGACCGCTGCCGGTACCCGTCCTCGTCGAATCTAGCCTTCATCGCAATCCACTGCTCTGGCGTGATCCAACCTTGGATCGGCTTTCCGGCGCGGTCACGATCCTTCTGGTCGCGGATCGCATCACGAATGAGCTTGCCTGTGACGGCAGAAAATTGGCCCTCGATCTTCGCCGCCCGGTGTGGTGGATAGAAGTAGGTCCTCTACGAGAAGTCAAATAGAAAAGTTGTATAATATACAAAAATGATTATTAAAATTTAAAAATAAACAAATTTTTTACCTTGAAGTGGGCCAACCAAAAGGCCTTCCTATCGGCGGGAGCATCTGAATAGTTAATCCACGCCCCACCATAGTTCTCCCTCAGAAATCTTCCCAGCGCTCTCTGTACTACAGGAGGCCGATATCTATAAAATAATAAATTTCATGAATATATATGAACATATAATCATTTGAGAAATATATATTAACTAATTAACTTACTTCGTAGGCCCGTCCGTCCAAATCTCCATCCGCGTCTCGCCCGGTGGAGCACATGGAGGGTCGCTATCACCTCCTGCCTGGTCAGGATCAATCTCATCCCCGTCCTCCATATGCTGGGCGTCGGCTCTCCCCATGGAGCCGTCGGCAGGAGGAGTGCTGGACGCAGGAGGAATGCTGGACGCCGGAGGAATGCTGGACGACGATGGTGGAATGCTGGACGACGAGGGAAGATCAGTCGCCAACCTGCTGGAACTGCCCTGTCCCGGTAATGGACCGGGAACAGTACTGTACACTGGCGTACTCGAAGATGAGGATGAGGGTACGAAATCTGCCTCCCTATCCCGAGGCACACTGGACTGACCCGTATGATGACGTCGTCCGCGTCGTCCTCCTGCCATACCTGATAATAACATATTTATATGATAGACATCACAGATTTTTGAAAAATATCATAGTCCCAAAAGTGTCACTAAATACATCACAGATTTTTGAAAAATATCATAGTCCCAAAAGTGTCACTAAATACATCACAGATTTTTGGAAAATATCATAGTCTCAAAAGTGTCACTAAATACATCACAGATTTTTGGAAAATATCTGTCACAAAAGTGTCACTAAAGATAACGTCCTCCGCGACGTCCTCCGCGTCGTACATATTTAATCCTCTTCTGAAAATTCATCTTGTTCGTTTAGCTCTTCTTCTTCTTCTTCTTCTTCTTCTTCTTCCTCCTCCTCTACATCTTCACTTTCATCTGCATCTTCCTCTTCGGATAATTCTACTTCTTCTACACAATTAGATGTGTAATGAGGAACTTCCGTATTGTCCACTTCTATATTATTTGTTACAAGAGGTAGTTCATCCTCTTGATAAGCTATATCGTCAACCTCAAAGGTATTTCTAGCTTTGGTCTTGCATACTGCCCACCAGTCCGACCTTGTTGTTCCCCGTTTAGGATAACTTGTGAAGTACACGAGCTGAGCCTGGCTTGATAGGACAAATGGTTCATAGGCTTGATATCGACGCCGATAGTTTATATCCACAAGACCGTGCTTGTCTACTTTCCAACCTTGACCTTCAATCGGATCGAACCAATCACACCTGAATAACACAATCTTAGCAGGCTCTATTCCATAACTATATGTCAGCTCCACAATCTCCCGTAGGATGCCGTAGAAATCGTTGCCCGCATCAACATCTTTGTAGTTCGAAGATCTGATACACAAACAGCTGTTTTTGGTGGAGTAGAGATCCACAAAGTTGTCTCTGATCGGGCAAGTTGTTGACCTGAACCTGAACCCATTAACACAGTAGCTTGGCCATATTTTTGCAGCATAAATTGGTCCCTTGGCTAGCGTTCTAATAGACTCATTCTCAAGTCTTGCGTATGGACTATCGACCTAAATACGACGAAAAAATAAATTAAGCTCATTCTCAATCAAGTGCATATACTGAAAGGTAATTACAGAGTTCTCAAGTCTTACATATGCACTCAACCATGATGAAAAATAATGCCTCATTTCTTGTTCTAGTTCTTCTTCTGTTATGTGTGGCCTACCTGACCTCACTTCATCATTAAATATGCTGAAAACAACATCGTTCAATTAATGTAATAGTCTAATAATCAACACTATTAAAATAATGTAAACGTATTAATTACTTACCCCTCCAGCTTCTCTACTTCATCCTCATCGCAGTTGAGTAATACATACACCTGAGCAGCCCTTAGCTCATCATCGTTCAGATATCTCTTCTTCATTTTACCCGACGGCTTTCCTGAAGCATTGAATACCTTCAGTATTCTATCATTACATTCATGATCTCCGTCGTCGTTTCTGGAAGCTCTCGTTCTATTAGTTGCAACATGAGGCTTGAAATACATCGAACAAAAGTTTGTAATCTCCTCGAGAACATAGGCTTCACAAATAGAACCCTCGACCCGTGCCTTATTTTTCACCTTTCTTTTTAGGTGATTCAAATGTCGCTCGAACGGGTACATCCATCGATATTCGACGGGTCCACCAACACGTGCCTCGTAGGATAGATGAATCGGCAAATGCTCCATAGAGTCGAAGAATCCAGGAGGGAACACCCTCTCTAGCTTGTACAGTGTTACCGCAATGTCCTTCTCTTGCTTTTCTAGACGATCAACGAGCAATTTCTTAGAACAAAGGTCCCTGAAGAATATGCTAAGCTCCGTCAATGGATCCCAAACTGCCTGCGGTAAGAATTCTCGAAATGCAATCGGAATTAACCTCTCCATGAATACGTGACAATCGTGGCTCTTCATACCCGTCAATTTGTTTTCCTTCGGATCGACGCATCTTCTCAGATTTGACACATATCCGTCTGGAAATTTTAGGCCCTGGATCCACCGACAAAGTCTCACTTTATCCTCCTTGTCCAGTGAGAAGATTGACTTCGGCAGGAACTGTTTTCCATTCTGCTGTATCAAATACAACGCAGGGCGTTTGCATATTTCTGCTAAGTCCAACCTGGCCTTGGGATTGTCTTTCGTTTTTCCCTTTACGTCCATCACAGTATTAATTATGTTATCAAACACATTCTTCTCAATATGGATGACATCAAGATTATGTCTGATCAGATTGGTACTCCAATATGGCAGATCCCAGAATATGCTCCTCTTTGTCCAGTTATGATCTCTACCAAATCCATCGCACTTGTACCCAGTTGTAGGATCTTCGATAGCACTTGGAAAATCTTTAACCTCCTCCCATATCGTGGCTCCGCACCACCTTGGCGGTGGATCACCCTTCTCTACAACGCCGGCACGGAAAGCATTCCTGTTCCTTCTGAACGGATGATCTTTTGGCAGAAATTGCCGATGACAATCAAAGAAGCACGGTTTTCCTCCGTGTTTCAAGCGGAAAGCCTTACTACGGTCCATGCAATACGGACATGAGAGACGGCCATGAGTGCTCCATCCAGATAACATTCCATATGCCGGAAAGTCGTTGATGGTCCACATAAGGGTTGCCTTCATCTGAAAATTATGCTTCCTGGAAACATCGTACGTGTTAGCGCCTACTTCCCATAACTGATTCAACTCATCTATCAAAGGCTGTAAGTACACATCAATGTTCCTCTTGGGATTGTTCGGACCAGGAATTATAACGGTTAGAAACATGTACTCGGTCTTCATGCACATCCAAGGCGGTAGGTTATACGGAGTGACAATCACAGGCCAGCACGAATACTGGGATCCCGAAAGACCAAAAGGAGTAAAACCGTCAGAACATAGCCCCAACCTGACATTACGTGGATCTGAAGCAAAATTAGGATACACTCGATCAAAGTGCTTCCACGCTTCTCCATCGGATGGGTGATCCAACACTCCTTCAATCTGTTCTCGCATGTGCCAACTCATATTTTCGGCCGTCTCTTTCACCATAAATAATCTTTGCAACCGCGGCGTTATAGGCAGGTAGTGCATTGAATCGGTCGGTCTTCTTGCACCGGTAGACCTTCCTGTACTAGTTGGCTTATAGCGATCAGCACCACAAAATCTGCACACATCTGCGTCCTTGTCGTCTTTGTAGTACAGCATGCACCCATTGCGACAAGAATCGATTTTCTCGTATCCCATCCAGAGCGATCTCACCATCCTCTTAGACCGGTAGAAGTCTTTAGGTAACTTAGCACCCGCCGGCAAGATCTCTATAATCAACTCCAGCACTCGGTTGTAGCATTCTTGCGACATGTTAAAATCTGACTTAATGCTCAAAAGTCTTGTAACCACCTCCAACGGTGAATGATCCTCACAACCAGGATACAATGGAGTCCTTGCATTCTCCAGCAACTCCATGAACTTTGCAGCGTCGACATTCGGTGCCTCCTCAGCTGCATCAGGAACAAAACTGGGCCCAGCAGCGTCGAAAACCATGTTCACGCACCCGTCGTCGTATGCATGATTATCTGAAACAAAATTAGGTCCCGCATGCATATACGGCTCAACATAAGGCTCCGGCTCTGATGCTAACGACACAAGTTCTCCGTGTGCGGTCCACTGATAGTAATTAGGCGTGAACCCCTCGAGTACAAATGATATGTCACTTCCACTTCTGGATAATATTTTACGTTATGACATTTCACACACGGACACTTAATTTTGGTGCCGTCCATGTACTGAGGGAACGCCTTAACAAACTGCAGGAACTGCTCTACTCCCGCTATGTATTCATCCCGCACACCACACATATCTTCAGGACGACGATTGTACATCCATGAACGATTCCGCAAGTAGTAATTCAGCTCCATTTGGAAATAATTCTGCAAAGATGAACACACCAATTAACAATGTTTGCTAACGTCTAAGTGTTTGCTAGTGTTTCCTATTTTCCCGGTAACGATTCACAGGAGGAGTACGAGATGTTTCCTATTTTTTCGATAATTCATGGCTTCTGTGAAATAACCACATCTTGGCTATTTGTTAAATAGATCGACCCTGAGCTCCCATGTTCAGTCGTGCCTTCAACATCATGTTCAAATGAAGGTGACAAGCAGCTGACTATAGAAAAATATGTCGTATTGAGCTTCATAAAGAAATGCAAGATTACTACATAGGAGCTTGTAATCTTGCATTTCTTTATGAAGCTCAAGACGGCATATTTTTTCATAGTCAGCTGCTTGTCACCTTCATTTGAACATGATGTTGAAGGCACGACTAAACATGGGAGCTCAGGGTCGATCTATTTAACAAATAGCCAAGATGTGGTTATTTCAAACGATAGGAGTCGCTATATTCCTTAGAATAGATTTGGAATATTCTCTAGAATATTCTTGGAATATGCCTTGTAGCCAAGTGCTAATTAGATCTAGATCTAATTACTCCTATAATTACCTCTCCTGCCCCCATTAGTGCTAATCACTACAAGTGGGGGGCCATGGGGGTGCTACTGCTGATGTAAACTGCTGCTACAACAGCTGTTCTTGCTGCTGCTGTTGCTGGAATGGGGGCAGCAGCTCCCCTTCTACTCCCCATCCATCTATCCACCTATCCATCCAACTATCTATCTAATATATATCTACACATACCAATAGCTAACTAGTATCCTATTTCTAACCCCAACTTGGTATCCCAAACCAAGGCTCTAACACTATAGGATACTAACAACTACATATCTAACTAGGATATGGCCTAAGATGCTAACCTATATCTAACACATTTAACCTCACACTCATCCACACAACTCACTTACACACTCACTCACATATATCACCCATGATACCACACTCATAAGCTCTCACCTAGGCTTACATATAGGCTAACACACACACACACATATAGGCATATATAGGACACATATAAATAGGATTATAGGTCCAATAATCCTTCCTATACTACTTTGGTCAACCCTAGAAGTCAAAATAGGTCAACCAAGTCCACACTAGGTCAAACTAGTCTACACTAGTCTAGCAAGCCTATTCTAGGTCTAACAAGGCTGTACAAGCCCAATCTAGGCTCCCTAGTCAAACAGGCATACATAGGCCATAGGCTATATACACATATCACACTCACTATATTATATATACTTAGCAATTTACATCAAGCATTCATTCACTTTATATATATACACATATACATGCATCAATACATATCCCTAGATATAATACACATATATTATAATATATAGGCTATATACGCATCTCCTATATATATATACATATATATTCAAGAACATAGAATTTAGGAAATGGCAATGTGTGTGTGTGTAAAGAGAGGCAATGTGAGACTTTAGCTAATAGGTGTGTGTACATGTGTAAAGAGTGATAGGTGGTGTGTGAGTGTTACAAGGTGGCAGGCAAATGTGTGTGTGGTGTGAATTTGTGTGTATAGAGTGATAGGAAAACACTAAAATAGTTAAGGGAAACAATATTCTTTCCCCCCTCATTCTCAGATTTTGTGAATTAACAAATAGTCAAAAGAACATGTTAAATCTCAGATTTTATACACAACCTATCAATCTCAGTTTTGACAGTTTAAAGCTAAACTCAGGTTTCATCAATCAACACAACCCAAGTCCTAAACATTAATACACAGTTTATACAAACAACCAATTCAGTTTTAATAGTCTAAAACCAAAACCCAGGTTTGCTCTTAACAAAGAGGTATCAAAACACAAAAAGAACTGTGTCAGTGTGTGTGTGTCTGTGTGTGTGTATGTCTGTGTGTGTGTGTGTGTGTCCGTGTGTGTGTGTCCGTGTGTGTGTGTGAGAGGAGGAGGAGGAGGAGGAGGAGGGGGGAGAGGAGTTAGGGTTAGGGTTAGGGTTTACCTTAGGAAGAGGGAGGAGGAGGATGAGCTAGGGAGAGGAGGAGGATCTCGGATTGGGGGAGGAGGAGCTCGTCGGAGCGGGAGGGAGTCGCCGGGGGCGGGGGGAGCGAGTCGCCGGGGGCGGGGGGAGAGATTCGCCGGGGGGGGAGAGTCGCGGGGGGGGGGGGGGAGAGAGTCGCCGGGGGGGGGGGGGGAGAGGGATTCTGAAAATTTTGGAAAACTTTCGAGTGAGGGGAAAAAGGAAACAGCGTGCCCTAAGTAAAACATTTAGCGACGTCAACTAACGACGTCGCTAAACGTCGCAAAACTTTATTACATGGCGACATATATTAATACTCTGTCGCCGAACGTCGCTATTCTGCAACGTAAATTATGTAATGTCGCTGAACGTCGCTGGTTAGCGACGATTTGCGACGTCACATGACGGGAGTCGCTATATTACATATATAGCGACGTTCTTTTCTTACGTCGCTAAAACACGTCGCTAATATAGCATATTTTAGTAGTGCCTGCTCTCCAGTATTCTGGTTCTGGAGCGTTACATGGTTTAAGTGGTAGCCCATGCAGGTCTTATAAATCAAGATATGTGAGGGTTTACCGAATAGATGTCTCAATCAGCACTCGTCCTTGATCTCTGCCCGTATCTTCTCATCCCTAAGATTCTCGACCTGATCACATGCTTGTATCGTTGATCTGTCTTGGTCCTTCCTTATTGTTCCCTATGTCGTCTTCTTCAGCGGCATTGTTCCTGGACCTGCCGATCAGCAAGGCGGAGCACCTCCCGTGGACCAGCAACAACCAGAAGATCAGGCCCAGCACTCAGGAGCAGCCTCCCGGGTTATACCTTCCGGAGATCCAGTACCCCCGGTACAGCCAGCCCAGCCCGTAGGACAGGATGATGGAGCCTTGGTTAGACTTATCAGGGAGTTGCTTGCATCGCAGGATCGACGAGGAGATGCCTTGCATCAGGCAGGTGGCAGATGCTCTGGGCAGAGGTGGACATCATGGGAACAGTACAGCGAACAGTTTTAAGCACCTGAACCCTCCATTCTTCGATGGCAGCGAAGATGCTATCGCTGCTGATGCGTGGCTTTAGGACACAGAGGTGATATTGGAGGCAACGAAGACTCCAGAAGATAAGAAGGTGGCCGTGGTGCGCCTGCAGTTATTGGATCTAGCCTGCAGCTGGTGGACGACGCAGGCCGTTGGACTAGTGGCGCCTATTGCCTGGACAGTATTCTGTGAGAGATTCTGGACCAAGTACTTCGATGCTGTAGTCCGGTACGATCTACATACCAAGTTCACCAATTTGAAGCAGATGGACAGGACGGTCGATGGGTGTGCGGCCGAGTTTTCTTGGCTTAGTCGGTTTGCTCCCACCTTGGTGGCGATCGAGTTCGATAGAGCCCAGTGGTTTCAGCAGGGACTCCACCTAGAGATTTTGCTGGCGGTAGAGCAGTTTGAGCATTAGACTTTTGATGCGGTATTTAGGGCAGCTAGGAGGTATGAGTATACCTCCCAGAGGATTGTGGACAGGACCGGAGGTCGAAAGCGATCTCACGGTCAGATGAATCAGTCGTCAGCCCCGGCCCCGACAGCTAGGGCTTTTTCCATTAGAGCTCCGAGAAGGACATCTTCAGTTACGTCGGTTCAATATTCAACCCCAACGTATCTCCAGCAACAGAAGCAGAAACAGTCTTCCCCCATGGGCTGCTCTTATTGTGGAAAGCCTGGACATGTTGTTTCAGAGTGTCGCAAGGCTCGAGGACTGTGTTTGCTTTGTGGAGTGTCAGACCACAAGGTAGGGTCCTGTCCGTTCAGGACTGAATCATCACCAGCCATGACCAGTTCATCAGTTAGGGGACCAGCCCCAGTACCAGTCCAGCAGCAGTTTCCATCTCCGAGGCCGTTGCCGACGCAGACCCAGGCTTTTCAGCAGCAAAGGCCTCAGCAGTATGTCCAGGCGCAAGTCCAGAATAGGCAGAGAGGGTTCCAGCAGAGACGGTCGACACCCAGAGGGCATGGTCAAGTGTTGGCTTTAACCATGGAAGAAGAAAGAGTGGCGCCAGGTGAGGTGGTGGCAAGTACTATTCTCGTTAACACCTTTCCAGCTTCAGTGTTATTTGATTCTGGTGCATCGCATTCATTTATGTCTGCACGATTCACGACATGGGTAGGACTGGAGCCCGAGTCATTATCAGTAAGGCTCAATATACTTACTGGTAATGGTCTTGTGGGAGTAGATAGAGTATTTTTCTCATGTCGGATCGTGGTTAACGGTAGAGAGTTTTCTGCTAGGCTGATAGAATTCTCGATGACCGATTATGATGTGGTCTTAGGGATGGATTGGTTGAGGGACCAGTATACTAGGATAGACTGCCATATTGGCAGAGTTGCTTTTAGTATTCCAGACGAGCCGGAGTTTTCCTTTTCTCGAGGCAAAGTTGAACCTTCTCCTCCAGTATTGTGGATGGCCGTAGCAGCAGTGCCGTTACCCCGGATAGTCGAGAAATTTTTAGATATTTTCTCGAAAGAGCTTCCAGGAATGCCGCCAGAGCGAGAGATCGAGTTCACTATCGACTTGATCCCCGGGACAGTCCCAGTATCAGAGAGAGTTTGGAAACTCACCTCCAGTTTAGCTCAGCTTATCACCCGCAGACAGATGGTCAGTCGGAACGCACGATCCAGACTCTTGAGGATATGTTAAGATCTTGTACACTCGACTTTGATGGATCGTGGGAAGATCACCTGCACCTGGTGGAGTTCTCGTACAGCAACAGTTTTCAAGCTAGTATCCAGATGTCACCGTTCGAGGCACTGTATGGAAGGAAGTGTAGATCCCCACTAGCCTAGGACGATGTTGGGGAGAGGCAGATACTTGGTCCAGAGATGATCACTCAGACAATTGAGGTGGTCAAGAGAGTCAGAGATCATCTTCGCGTTGCACAAGATCGTCAGCGCCATTGGGCCGATTCTCATCGGTGTCCCCTTGAGTTTTCTGTCGGCGACCATGTATTCCTGAGGATCTTGCCTAACCGTGTCGTCATTCGTTTCGGCGTACGGAGAAAGCTTAGTCCTAGGTATATAGGGCCGTTCGACATTCTGGAGCGAGTAGGAGATGTGTCCTATCGTTTCGCTCTTCCGCCGTCTCCGAGTGAGGTGCATGACGTGTTCCATGTATCCCAACTACGATGGTATATCCTGGACCCGAGTCATATCCTGGATCATTCGGAATTGGTTGTTGGTACCAACCTTTCGTATGAGGAGACGCCCGTATCCATATTGGACCAAAGAGAGAAGATACTCAAGAACATGACTATCAAGTTAGTCCGTGTTGCTTGGGGTCATCACTCTTTGGGTGTGTCAACGTGGGAGCGTGAGAAGGATATCCGATCGTGATATCCCGACCTGTTTGACTTGTGAGGTATAATATCTTTCTTATGCCTCATACCTTCGATTCCTTGCTTGCATGAATAATTGCTTGATTGCTTGACTAGTATAGCTTGTCTGTGATTAGTATAGCTTGTCCTTGCACCTCTAGCCTCTTGATTAAATTCCGAGGACGAAATTCTTTTAAGGTGGGTAGAGTTGTAATGATCATTGTTCGTATTACGTATTTTGGTATACGTGTACGTATCTGACTCGTGTTGCATGTCTTCTGGCTTGGTTCGGCTTGTTTGGGTTGGCTTAGTTCGGCTTGGGTTGCTTAATGCTTATTGGTTCATCATGAACTAAGGAGAACCCCTACCTACCACCACCATTATCATTTATATCCCACCAAATATTTCTCTCTCCTCATTAACTTTCTTCTTCCCTTCCATTACTTCTCCACCAACCTGAGAGTTGAAGGTTTAGGCAAGTGCATCTTGCTTCATGGAAGAAGTCTATTTTTATTGTTCCATTGTCTTCCTCATGTGTTTCTAACCCACTTTAGTACTTAGAATTTTTTATTTTCATGGTTAATTTCTTGTAAATCTAGCTTTGTGATATTTTCGGTTTTCAGGAGTTTTGATCTATCAAACCTGCATATTTTTGCTATTTGATGGTTCCATGATGTAGAGAATTCTATTTTGTCCAAATTTGACCTACGGGAGTCTGGATTTGGGTTCCTATTGTTGTTTGGAGGAGCATGGAGGCCATGGTATTTTCTAAGGACATGTTCTCTGTAGGAGCCATTATTTGCACTTTTGGCCGTATGAGCACTTCTTAGCTCTGAGCCGTATGGCCAATAAATTAAAGTTGGCTGCATGGCCCTTTATTAATTGCATGGCCCCTTTTTCCTTGCATACAGTAGCTCGGTCGCATAAGAAAACAATCCTGGCCGCATGGCCTTTCAATCATTTTGGAATGCATTAGCACATGCATTAGCAAAATGCATTAGCATATGCATTCTTTGCTTGGAAAACATAGCTTGGCCGTATTAATACATGCAAGCTGATATTTCTAATGCATATTTTAATGCATGCATCAGCTTGCATATTTTTAATGCATATGGTAATAACTTGGCCGCATAGGCCATTTGACTTCTGCTTATTTTTTTATACATGTTTGCATGTATATTTTAATGCATTAGTTGCATGCAGCATATGGACTTTTGGCCGCATATGGTGTAACACCCGATTTTCTAAATGAGGATAATTTTAAAATTTTGTGTTTTAATTTATTTAATTATGATATTTAATTAATAATATAATTTTTGGTAATTTTTAATCAATTTAAAACTGTTTTAAGTCATGGCTTGTGATTTTGATACTTTGCTAGTGTAACCTGAGGGACTGCCTGACCTAGAGCTTGACCACGTCATTAGGATAATTTATTTTTACTTTTGAGCATGAGGGTATTTTGGTCATTTGGCCCCTTTGAATTATTTTAGGATTTATTGTATTGGTGATTGTTAATTTAACTTTTGACTAGCTATGACTTAAGAGACTTTCCTAGATTTTGACCTTGACCTTGGTGACTTAGTTAACATGGTATGGACCCTAATCTAACTCAAGTTGGTCTTGGTTGACTTAAGTTGGCTAAGTTTCATGAAGAGAATAGGAGGATTTTTGCATTGGACCAAAGGCTAAGGACTTGAGCTAGTTAGCTAGTGCAACTTGGCCCATAGCCCATTAGTGAAACCCTAACCTTTATTCTTTCCTTTATGACCAGCCACTAGGTCATTCCCTTCCCTATAAATAATCTCCTAATTAGTTCTTGCCACTTTTGTATTGAAAGAGCACATAGGAAAAAGAAAGGTTTGTCCATTCTTCCCCATTCCATAGATTCTCCATTTTAAATTCTTTTCCACTCTAGTTTTTTGCATTAGAGCCTAATACTCTCCTATTTTTTGATTTTAGAGTTTAATCCCAGCCTTGGGACAATTTGGGAGCATTGGCTATCAAGGAGGAATCCCCCATTTGAAGCTTTATCATGCTATTTGCACCTATAGGTAAAACTCCTCAAATTGTGTTAATATTCTATTTTCTTTGCATTTAGGGCTAGATCTAGGTGTCCCCTAGCTGTCCCTAGAATTTGGGTAAATTTCGTGTCCGTTTGGTGTCCGTATCGGACACGTATCTATGTATGTACATAGGTGTTCGACGAAATGCCTCTTAGAATTTTTCGTTCTTGGTTTTCAAAACAAATTATATATTTGGGTAGGTAATCACATGTAGATTATGTATGTATTGGACTGAGCACATTTCTGGATATATTTCATGTCCAAATCGGATACGTACCGCAAGCACGAGGCCTCGTGCGGCTGCCCTGCTGCTCGGGTGTCCTAGCGAACACTACACGACGACTCAGGTTACGAAACTTTGTAGACACGTTGTCCTAATGACTGATACGACACCTATAAAGTTTCATGCGACCTCGATGTGTGTGCACGAAGAAATCGCGTTCGTACTGATTTTTGCCTGACTGTGCACACGTAGATTTTTGACTCTGATACGCGACTCAAACAACGACACTGCGACACCTAGACACATCAGGGTGACACGAACCTAGCCCTATCATTGGCGAACATGTGTGCACAAGCTCGACACACTTCGAGCTCAGTGTCGAGTCCACGATGACCCGACACGCATGCACGAGACAGCTTTTCACAGTTTCTGATACACTAAATTTTGCATATTTGGACACCTTCGTGTCCTATTTTTTGGACACAATGGGACACGTGGACATACCTAGTATGTTCCTAACTCTGTACATGTGTTTTACTATATTTATTTCAATTTTGTTTGGTTTAAATGGTGTTTCAAATTCGGGTTTGAGTTAGAGTTCAACATTTTCACTGTTTATATATATTTCACAGTTTTTTTGAGAAATGGGATCGATGTTCAGTAGGAGATGTGAGGTTGGGATCGATTTTCAGGTTGATGATACATGTATGAGTTATTCTTCAATTTCAATATACTGAATTGAGTAGGTATCAGATGTATAGGTATACAGGTGAGGCCATAGTTGCCTGGTTTGCAATATTGACTGTTTCACTTGATACTTGATGGTATCAGTAACTTAGTTTTAGTCCAACCCTTGTTAAGTTCAATATTAAATTATTGCCATGTTATTTCCAGATCAGTCCTGTCCTCATTATTCAGTCCTAAGTGGTGTTTCCGACATATAGAGGGTTGAGTTGCTGTCGAATTAGGTTATAAAACATGTTAACTGATAGGGGATCCTTGTTCTTGGGTATCTGTCCTTGTGAGGGCATATGGTCAGTTAACTTCTTTGGGGTACAGTGCATTGTATGATCACTCATTACATTGTTCTAACCATTTTGGTTATGACCAAATATCCCATGTATTTGGATACTGAACTGAAATTTCGTGAATGGTAGTTAGAGGGATTACCTCTTTGGTCCAATACTGAACTGTGTGAGTTTCCAGCTGCCAGTTCTTATGAAAACAGTAAGGATTAACCTCCAAGTATCTAATTGACAATGGTGGTGTGAGTTTGAAAATACCAGTTAGTTGAGAGTAGAGGGGAAGAGGGATTAGTCTTTTGTGAGTGTTGTATGGATATACAAGTTAGAGGGGGAAAAGTGAGTAGTGTATCAGTCATGATTATCCTGAGAACAGTCTAACACACACACACAAAAAACTGATTTTTGACACCAATCACATTCCTGAGAACTCTAAAACTGAGACATATGGTTGAGTACTGTACACTCACACTTGACTGTCATCCACAGATTTCTACACACATTGACACATTGTATTTATTCCAATTACCCTAACCTGTCACTGATTAAGACCTGAGCTATACTCTTCATTAACCTATTGTTGTCCCTAATACACACACACACATTTGTTTCCTGGCACATGTCCACTCACTCACACACATTATATTAATCCCAGTTTTCCTGAGTTTATACCATTACTTGATTGGTTCCTATCATCTACACACACATGCCAATGTTTCCATTCACCTACATACACAAATTGCCACACCTAACACCATGCTCTCATGCCCATATACTCACTGATTTTGCCATGTACCATACACACTCTACACACATCCTCACAAGATACACCCTACTGTTATACACATGTATTAGAGGCACACATCCTATTGACACTACCTTGCCTTGCACTGTTCTACACTTTCCTTTTATTGCCTTCACTAGAGTATCCTATATGATGTGGAGTATATTCTATATTGGGGTATTATATATACATGTATATGAGGGGTTGGGTTATTGGTTGAGGATGTGTATATTTGATATGTATATATATATATATATATATATATATATATATATATATATATATATATATATATATATAAATATATATATATTTTATATATATATATAAATATATATATATATATAAAATATATATATATATATATATATATATATATATATATATATAAAATATATATATATATATATATATATATATATATATATATATATATATATATATATATATATATATATATATATATATATATATATGTATTGAGGATTTCATATATGTATATAGGTATATGTGGTATACCATAGAGGTCAATTACCTTAGTATTTTGTATTATGATTTGGGTTAGGATATGTGATTAGTTAAATGTAGGATTAAGGTTGATGATATACTTTAGATAGGTATATTTGTGTTATGTCTTATATAGGTGTTATGGTATAGGAAGAGTTGAGTAGATAGTTTGCCTTTGACCTTGGTATCCCAATAGGCAAGTACATATAGAGTAATGAAGTATGGTTTCATAGGGTATTCATGTAGATAGTTTTGGTAAACCAAGTTTGATCAAATGGGTCATATTGACTAGAGTTGACCAAAAGTCAACATTGAGTCAATATTGACCTGGTATGACTTAATATGACTTAGATTGACTTGTTGACTATAGTTTGACCAACCCATAAATGCTAGTTGACTAGTTGACAAGTTTGACCTAGAGTTGACTTTGACCTAGATTGACCTAGAAATCATGTAGATTGCATCATAAACTTCATTTACCTTATTTTAAACATATTATAACCTGTACTGCTTTATATATGATATTGTGACTCCGGTGCAGACATCTGATATTATACTACTCTTTTCAGAGTAGCAGGCGAGTACATTCTCTGATAGTTCTCTCGTTTATTTGTCAATTATTGTACTTCAGTTCTAGTTAGTTGTATGTGATTCTCTGTTACCACACGTATGGATATTTCTAGATTCATGCATGCGACACACATACCATATTGTCTGGCCTCTATTACTGGTATCATCATGTCTGACTTCTATTACTGGAATCACCTACTGGAATCACCCTGAAATCACTTGTCGGTATCATCATATTTGGCTGGACTCATCTCGATTCTTGTGTCGTATTCTGGAATCACTTGTCGGTATCATCATATTTGGCTGGACTCATCTCGATTCTTGTGTCGTATTCTGGAATCACTTGTACTTGTTAGAAGGGAAAATACTTGAGTAAGACATGTAGACATACCCCAATCTGGAATCTCCCAACTGGAATCTACTAGAATCTACTGGAATGATAGCCATCTCACATCCGGCCAGGTGTATGATGTGTCGTATTACCTACAGCCGTTTACATGTCGATCTCGGTATTTTAAAATACACTGTTAGAGTATAGACTGGACTCACCCTGGAATCATTGATCACTATGACTGGAATCGTCCCATACTGGATTCATCTTGTATTAGATTCGTCTTGTACTGGACTTACATTGGAGTTACACTTGTCTACATTTACTGCCTGGACTTATATCATGTTACCCTAGTTCAGCTAGCTTTTACTTTACAGTCTTTATTGCCATAATTCTTCTCTTGTTTAGTTACCTTACTTTCCTTGTACTTTACTTGTCTTTCTATACCATCACCTGAATATAAACTACCATGTTCATCAATACAACTGTCTATAACTGCTTTATAGTTCTCTGTCATTTACTTGGGTTTTCTAGATGAGATTGTGCTCGTTCCTGTCCTGACTGGACCTGTTGAAAATTTTACAGATGATTGCCCTGAGGACACATGCCCTACATATTATGGACCAGGAGATGGCTTAGCTACCTTTGGCCCCGACACTCAGGAGTGATCGGAAGATTAGCTAGTTGTCTTGGTTTAGATTTCATGTTTTAGAACTTGAGTTGTAAATAAGTTGAGTTATGATGTTTTGAGATTGTTGAAGATTATGTTATTTTAGTAGTTAGTTTTATTGTTGTATTTAGTCTTAGTTTTTATCTTCTGTGTTATCATATCGTGCTTAGACTGTGATTGAGATTATATTATATCTATACTTGTCCTCCGTTCGGAGTTGAGATTTTGACAAGTACATTATATAATTGCGTGAGTTGTTGGTTAGATAGCGACCTAGAACAGCGTTCTACCGCCGACACTGCGGCGTAGGCTGGACGTTGTTACGTGCTCGTACCCTCACAGTGGGTGCGGGTCGTGACATATGGTATTGAGTTGGCCGCATGGGAACCTAAGCTGGCCGCATGGGAACCATAGTTGGCCGCATGGCCTTGCTTGTATGCTCTTATGCAAGCAGTAGCTTGCTTGCTATTTTAATGTTATGGCCGCATGGCCTAGTATAAGCAGTAGCTTGCATGCATGCTTATTTATATAAGTTGGCCACATATGGAAATATATGCTGGCCGCATATGCACTCAATGTTAGCCGCATATGGAATTATTTAGTTGGCCACATGGAAATTACTTGGCCGCATATGGCCAACTCATTTGTTGGCCAATTAATTAATGCATTAGCATTTAATTACACTTGGCCGCATGGAAATGTTTGTTAGCCGCATATGCATTTGTGCTTGTATATTTGCTTGGCTATTTTACTGGCCGCATGCAAGCATTTATATGCTTGGCCGTGCATATTAATTTGCTTGGCCACGTGGCCTTAGCAAATTGCTCAGCCGCATATGACCATTAGCAATTGCATGGGTTTTGCATGCAACCTATTTTGGCCACGTAGGCTACTATTAATTAATTAGTATTAAATATTTGCATGTATTTGCATTAGCATTAAATATTTAGCTGGCCACATGGCCACTGTTCATTCATTGGCCGCATGGCCACTATTTAATATTTGTGGTCGCATGGCCTTAGCATTAATTGTAGCCATATGCACAATTAATATTTAATTTCTAAAAGTATACTGGTGCCATATTAATTTTAAGTGTGTTCTCTGACACGATGGTGACCCGTTGTGGTGCACTTTTGATAATTGACATGATATGATAGTGGCCCGACGTGGCGTACTCCTGATAGTGAACATGACATGATATATATATCTCGAAGACTGTTGCGACGGCTAGCATGTCATGACAAGATTGAATGGCCTGGACACCATGGATGATTGTGGTTGTATAATTGAACCGGTAATGTTTGCATCATGTCTAGGACAGGGATCCCTGAGTACCACGGTCAGGGGTACCTACTGTAAATAGCTACGGCTAATAACTTGAATAATTCAGTAGTCATGAGAAATTTCTTCAGTTACAGACGATTCCGTTATCCCGGCCACCATTGTTGGACTTGCAGCCTACCGACGAGTAGGGCACAAGTCTAGATTCACTGATATATGGAAAAAAACGAGGCATTGCTTAATGAACACAAGTCGCCTGGATAACCTGGATTAGCTGCAGGACTTGTGGCTGGAGGAACATCTCACTGCATGTTGCTAGTAACTAAGGCTTGTGATAACCCTTGTTAGCTAATGTAGAAAGCCGTAGTCACTGATTAGCCGGGAGCGATTGTATGGTATGGTTTCAGTGCTCGATTATTGCAGGCTTGATCGCATGATTGTCACTTTTAACAATAAAAATCAGAGGCTAAGTTTTGTTCAGGTGAAGGGTTACAACCCCGGTCCTTGTTTGGTTTAAGGGTTGTAACCTGGCTCCCGGAGCAGTTCTAAGTCCTCTCTTCGTTTATTGTCTTATTGCACCCCACGTCATGCTTGTAATGTTTTACCTTACCAACAGGATTTGGAGACGGAGTTCTATTCAGGTGAAGGATCACAATCCCGGTCCTTGTTTGGTTTAAGGGTTGTGACCTGGCTACTTGAATGGTTCCCTCGTACTCTATTATGACTGTGATTATTCTTTTATTATCAAGCTATTTTGTAACCACTTTAATATTTATTTCTGATATGCTGGTTTTA
This sequence comes from Iris pallida, assembly GCA_029216955.1. Taxonomy (NCBI): domain Eukaryota; kingdom Viridiplantae; phylum Streptophyta; class Magnoliopsida; order Asparagales; family Iridaceae; genus Iris; species Iris pallida. The sequence continues at coordinate 8,360,259 of JANAVB010017598.1, read as the reverse complement.
GTTCTTAAGTGAAGCCTCCTTTGTGGCATTTGCTCTTTCTGGGATCTGACCCAGCTGGTTTTGTGTGGACAAATTTCGGAGCAGCTTCAGAGGTTCTACCGACTTTCTAGCCCGATGGTGACCACCAGGCGTAACCAGGGCAACGAATGGGTTTATTTTTGGCTCTCCCACTCTATTGTAAAATTCTTATTTTGAGGCGTTTAGCCGGCGAGCACCTGTTAGCTCGTATTGCATACCTTATTACTGTCTGCCTACGGGCTGTAACATGATTGACAGATCCTAGGGTTGATCATGTATGACTAAACTCTTGTTAGTCCTCATATTTTGTAACGGCTAGCTTCATGATCAGCTGAATATGTAATATTTGGGACGCCTTACTATTGTATATTTGGTGATCTTACATCTTGTAACCTTGCTGGCTTGCTTGAGATTGAGACAATTAGGCATGTTATTGACCATAGGAGACTGATGGATTGTAGTTAAACCCTCATATATCTAGACAGCCGTGACCGTATAGTGAGGTAGATTTCATTTCATTATACGTAGCTAGCTATGTATGCCCCCGCTCTCCAGTATTCTGGTTCTGGGGCGTTACAGACCTCCGCGTCCGAGATAAAGTTGTGGGTTGCCCCCGTGTCGACCATCGCCCTGGTGTTGTGGCCGTTGATCTTCATGTCCACATACACCAGCTCTCGATTCGGGGTCTTGGACACTACCGCCTTGCTCTTCAAAGCATTCAACAGGCGCATGGCACCCATGTGAGCCCCCTTCCCAGGCTCTTCGTCCTCGGCCTCCTCGCCTTGGACTGCGTTCACCTTCTTTCCTTTGTTCGGGCAGTCTCGTACGAAAAGATTTCCTTCGCACATGTAGCATTCAATCTTTTGCTCCGTCGAAGGCTTTACGTGCGGCTTGTCCTTTGGCGGCGGGCCTCCCTTTCCATTGTTCTTCTTCGTTCCCCCACCATTGAACTTGGTGGTGGTCTTTTCCTTAGGCTTCGGGGCATCATTCTGTCGATACTCCATTAGTTTCTCGACTGCCGCGACAGCCGCGTTCACATCTGACACATCTTGTCTCTGTAATTATTGTGCCACCCATGGTTGTATACCCTCCAGGAAGTAGAACAGGCGATCCTCTTTGCCCATAGTGGCAATGGAAAGCATCAGGCGGGTGAACTCTGCCACATACTCCTTGACGGACCCGGTGTGTTTGAGTTGTCGCAAACTCCGTCTCGCGACATACTCCATGTTCTTCGGGTAGAATTGAGACTTGATCTCCTTCTTGAGATCCTCCCAAGTCTCGATCTTGCAGAGCCCCTTTTCTATATCGATGCACCTGCGTCGCCACCACAGCATAGCATCATTAGAAAAATACAGGGACGCTGTGTTTACCTTGTCGGTCTCATCCTCGATGCGGACCGCCTTCAGGTAGCGCTCGACATTCCAGATGAAGTTATCCACCTCTTTTGCGTCCCGTACGCCAGTAAAGGATTTGGGTTCGGGATACTTCACCCTCTGCGTCGACTCCCTCCTCGGAGTCGGACCACTAGTAATGGCCCTCTCGAGGACCTCTGCCTTGGTTTGTAGCTCTTTACGTAGTTCAGCAATCTCCGCCTCGAATTCGTGGCCTTTTGTTCCTTCTGGAACTCGGCCTGCATCTCGCAGAGATGCTCTCGGAACTCCGTCATAGCCGTGGCGACGTCCACCTCTAAACCCTGGGCGAATTCCTCGTGAGTCGCTTAGTTCTGCTCCACTTGAAATTCGACGCCCGTCACGCCTTTCTCCAACATCTCAATCCGGTCAGCCATCTCACCAAGAGCCCGTTCCATCGACGGTTCCTTGCTCTTGCCCTTCCTCGAGGTCTTCACCTTCTCCTTAGGCGATGTGGGTTGCTCGTTGATGATAGCTTCGGTCGAAGATATGACGACGATCGAACCTTTGCTCTGATACCACTTGTCACAAACTTAGTATTTTTGCTAGCACTTCGTCATGTGCAGCGTACTATCTTCCTTCTTGAAGAGTCGTGCAAGCCTTCCCAACCCGACTTAGCTAGATCGCTAAGGAAATTAGAATAGTGGAGCAAAGATGGACTAGTAAGAATCTCTTTATTGACTTGGAGAATGCTTACAAATTTTAGGTGGTAAGGAACAAATGAAAGCCTCCCCCTTTTATAAGTGCTCAAAGAGCTTTACATGAAAAGTCCTGAAAGGAATATTCCAAAGATTATTCTTTTCTACCATAACTGGAATGGCATATTCCAGGTTTATTTCCTAGCAACATAAAAGGAAACTTCTCAGGCCATCCAGAAGCTTCTTGGGCCTCCTAGAACGATCTTGGGCCTTCCGGAGAGATCTACAATCTTCTAGAGCCTTCCGTCATCTTCTAGAATGTTCTGGAAGCTTCCCGCATAACCTTGGTCCGTGAAAAGGTTATACAACTGGGCCTCGGACGGGGTACAACATTTGGGACGTTACATTAAGGTTGCTTAAGCATGGAAGCATAATTTTTGGCGCCCTTAAGAAGGGCGCACTTCACTTTGGCGCCCAAAAGAAGGGCGCCTTTTTTAAAAAAAAAAATTTGCGCGCCCTAAAGAAGGGCGTAAATTTTACTGAACTTTTTATGTATATTTTAAGTTTTGGTAAAATTAATGTATAATATTTTAAGTTTGGTAAAATTTTATCCAGGAGCGAGACTCTCACTTTTCGAATCTGGTATTCGAAGGACAGGTATTTTTAGTTAAAGTAAATTATAATTATTATAATTGGTAATTATAGGCACTAAAAAATTTGAGACATTATTTAGTTATATGATTATTCGACGATAAAATTACGTGAGCACGGAGACTGGCGCCACAGATGGCATCTCACAACTCGTCAATGGAGTTGAAGTTTGGATGAATGGAGGAGTTGAATAGAGTACTTCTGGAATTTGAGTAGTGTAGGTAATTTATATACATAGTCGGTAAAAATAGCCGTTGTAAAAATTAGACACGTTATAAAAATAGCCGTCTTAAAAACAATTTTACCAAAAAAAACCTAAAAATGGGCGGCAAAATGAAATAAAAGCCCTTTTGTTGGACGCCCTTTTTCCCTCCAGCCAATTAAATTCCTAACACATTTAACTAATATATTAAGCCATAACTAATTCTTATGAAGCCAATTAATCCCAATAACTTTATTCTTATGAAGCTAATTAATCCCAATGACTTTGTTTTCAACGCCCAAGTAAAGGATGTATAAATTTCACGTCCTATTTTACGGCGTGACGTTGCTCTCCATATAATTTTTGAAAACTTAGTTTCTTTTGCACAATAAGTTAAAACTTTAGTGCTTACCGTACAATTTTCCGTTTTCTATATTCTATGTTTTTCTATCCCAATTTCCAATTTTCATGTTCCAACTTTCATGTGATGTTTTTCTACCTCCTTTCATGTGATGACAAATAGAGGTCAGCGTGCGCAGTCAATGCAATGAAGCAAAAAAAAAAATCCTGCCTCCTATAGACTTTCTTTTGTTAACTGATTCTTGAAAGACAATGTAATCCCTTTTCTTTTATATCTTATCGACTAATCCTTCATGCTAGCGCTCTTAAGAAACCTAAAGTTTTTTTTTTTTCAAATAATTTTTTCTCAGTTCAGAAAGTACTCAATGAAGAATCATAAAGGTTAATTCATTCGTCAAAGGGCAAGTAGTTTTTCAATAGCATCTTGTGAGTGAATCTGAATTTTATAACAAGAAGAAGAAGAAGAAGAAGAAGAAGAAGAAGAAGAAGAAGAAGAAAATTAGTTTTTAAAAAGAAAGTAATTTGGTAGGTTTTAAGTTGTAACGTTCTTGTGATATATGTAATTGATTTAAAAGAAAATAATGTAATATAATTAAATTTATATTTTTTTGAGGTATTTTTTTCTTCGGACCGACGAGCAATGCCTAGGAAAAAGCCGTATCCATTTTTACAAAAATTTTGGTGTACCTAACGGACTACACCCGACGGACTAATTAAACTTGTAATGACCATTATATAATATTACATCTAAATTTATTTGTCCAACTAATATTTAATTAGATTTATAATATAATGTTAATTATATTATATTGTGCAATCCTGCGAACCACACGAACCTTATATGCCGAATTATAATCCTCATGAGAAACTTCCAATCTGTCTCTAACCTATTATTCGATCTTTACTGTTATGTATTTGAACAGTCACTAAAAAAAATATTACTATTCTGAGCCAATCCAACTGGATGACTTTATAGCGTGTGTTCCAATAAGGCAATGTTTGGTTCGATGAAGTATAGCGAACTAAAAAATTTAGAAGTAAAAGTTTGCATATCTGTGTCATACATATGCATATTTTATGAGTTCGTTCGTTTGAATGGTTGTTGAAATAGAATTGGAAAGTATAACATTTTGTAGTTCCTAGGTCTGATTTGTAATAAAATCGCAGTTGAGAAGTGATATGGTTTTCCACTTTATAATATGGTAAGTTTACTCCCAACTATTATTATTATTATGTTGTGAAAATAAGAAAGAAGGAGAAGAAATTGGTAGCCAGAAAAATTGTATGTAGCTTTTCTCATTGATAACATATATAGAGGGAATGAGAGAGAGAGAGAGAGAGAGATAGGGGTGTAAACGGACCGGACGGACACGGACAGTCCACTGTCCGTGTTCGGTCCGTTAATGAAAATGAGTTCGGACGGACGGACACGGACAGTTCATTGTTCAAGTTCGGGCCGGACGAACACGGACAACCACTGTTTGTTAATTCAATCAGACGGTCCGCGGACAAATTAAATATATTACCAAAAGTTATTATTTTATCAAGATACCTTAATAGTTGGTTCAAAAAATCTAGTTGAAAGAAAATACAATTGAAGGTTATAGAATACAACAAACAATAGTAAAAGGATAACAAAAATCGAGACAAGACAACAAAAATTTGATGCAAAACCAAAATATTATGACATAATTGATACAAAATCAAAAGAAGTCTCCACTATCGGACTGTTCGCGGACGAATTCGGACCGGACATGGATATGACCGTGTCCGGGTCCGATTTTTAATCGGACCAAAAAAAATGTCCAAGTTTTGTTCGTTAATGAATCGGACGTTCCGCGGTCGAACCATTTATCGAGCCGGACACGTACGGACAACGGACTACTTTGTCCGTTTTACACCCCTAGAGAGAGAGAGAGAGAGAGAGGTTGTTGTGGGTATGGATAAGGGCATCCATATTTGGATTTATCCAAATCACAACACTCCCCCTTGGATGTCCACTTTAATTATTGCTCCATTAAAAACTTTTCTAGAAAAAACCCTTTGGAAAAAATCCATAGAAAAGAAAAGAGTACAATAATATTTTTCAGAAATATGAGTATTCAGGAATCTAAGTGTCACGCCCCAGAACCAGAATACTGGAGAGCGGGGGCAGACATAGCCATCTACGTATATTGAAATAGAATACATCTCAACTATACGGTCACGGCTGTCTAGATATGAGGGTTTACTACAAGCCAACAGTCTCTTAAGGTCAAGCCAATTGTCTCAATCTCAAGCAAGTAAGTAAGGTCGCAAGATGTATGATCATTAAATATACAATAAAAGGCGTCCCAAATATTACATATCAGCTGATCATGAAGCTAGTCGTACAAAATACGAGGACTAGCAAGAGTTAAGTCATACATGATCAACCCTAGGATTTGTTAATCATGTTTACAGCCCGTAGGCAGACAGTAAGTAAAGTGCATCGAGCTAACAGGTGCTCGTCGGCTAAACTCCTCAAAAGAATAACTTTACAATAGAGTGAGCGAAACAAAATAGAAAACCCACTCGTAGCCCGGGTTCCTTCTAGTCGCCACCATTGGGCTGGAAGCTTGGTAGATCCTCGGAAGCTGCTCCGAAATCTGGCTACACAAAACCAGCTGGGTCAACCCCAGAAAGAGCAAGTGCCACAAGGGGGCCACGAAATAAGAACAAAAGCCAGCAATCAGCACAAGAAAATCTAATATTAGAACTAGAATTTATAAAAAAAAACATGGCAGAGTGATATACGACGTGATAACCATGGAACTATTCCGATAGCCAGGTTACAACCCGTAAACCAAATAAGGACCGGGGTTGTAACCCTTCATTTGAACAGAACTTGGTTTTCCACCATTTATCGGCAAGATAATAATGCAAGAAATCAAGACAGGGAGCAAATCTGTACTGGATCAAGCCATGGCTAACTGGCTATACCTCATTCAATCAATCACGGCCAAGCAGATACTACGGCTTACTACTTTAACTAACTAGGGTTATCACAGGCCTAATTACTAACAAGATGTAGTGAGATTGTTCCACAGCCACAAGCCCTGCAGACCATCCAGGCTACCCAGGACGAAAGATTAGGGTTGAATTCAGGTGGGTACATCGTCCAGGAAACGTATGTACCCTTAGGTGACTTAGAGGGTGCAACACTCGACGGTGCGCTGAAAATGTGCCCTACTCGACGGCAGGCTACAGATCCCAAGAGCGCCCAGGTAACGGGATTGCCTGTAGCTGTGTCATCTCTTCATGGCTACTGAGTTATTCTAGTTATTAACCTTACTCCATTTTAGTAGGTACTCCTGACCGTGGTACTCAGGAGTCCCCTCCTAGACATGATGCAAGACAGGACAAGTGGATTTAACAAGCAAGCAAGAAGAGCCACCCACGGTGTCAAGGCAGGTCAAGTTAAATTATCAGGTCATGTCAAGTCAGGAGTGCGCCGCCACAGGCCACTATCAAGTTATCAAGATAAATCATGTCAGGGTACTTGTCAGGAGTGCGCCACGATGGACCACTATCATGTCAGGTTGGTCATGTCAGGAGTGCACCACTACGGGTCACTGTCGTGTTATGCTAGTTCCTTGTCATACCGTGCCATGTACAATAGTCATTCCAAACATATTAAGTAAAATCAAGTTCATGACAAAAAGGCGTAAGGATATAAAATGGGCGTAAAATATCTAATAAAATATCAATATACAGGGCTATAGAAAAGCCAAGCTTAAAGAAATAAAACCAAAACTCCAAGAGCCAAGGGTTAAGCAAGGGGTCAGGGGAGCAGCGTACGAAAAAGTCACGCACGCTGAGAGAGCAGCGTAGGTGAAAGTCACGCACGCTACAGGGAGCAGCTGCGTGAAAAGTCACGCACGCTCAAGAGGAGCAGCTGCGTGAAAGTCACGCACGCTCAAGGAAGCAGCTGCGTGAAAAGTCACGCACGCTACAGGGAGCAGCTGCGTGAAAAGTCACGCACGCTCAAGGAAGCAGCTGCGTGAAAAGTCACGCACGCTACAGGGAAGCAGCTGCGTGAAAAGTCACGCACGCTACAGGGAAGCAGCTGCGTGAAAAGTCACGCACGCTCAAGGAAGCAGCTGCGTGAAAAGTCACGCACGCTCAAGGAAGCAGCTGCGTGAAAAGTCACGCACGCTACAGGGAGCAGCGTACGTACAAAAGCACGCAAGCAGAGAGCTGCATATGCGTAAAAACACGCACGCAGGGTCTGGGTCTTCTTCTCCATGGCTGAGAAGAAGCTCCAATGGCTCCAAAACTTCAAAACCTCATAACTTGGCTATCCGAACTCCAAATCCAGATTTTCAAAGTTCTAACCAGGGTGGAATTGAATGCTCTTCCACAAGGAAACATCAAAAACCCATAAAATCCAACTTAAGTAGCTCAAACCATGCAAAATCCAAAAATAGATATAACTTAGATCTACAACAATGGAGGCTCCAAATCACAAAAACCCAAGTTCTAATGTTGATCACCACGTCATAATCTATCAAATGGACAAGGAAAAGAGGGTTCTCATGTATCGGCAAGATGCACTTGCCTAGGGTTAGGAGAGTTGTGTAGAGGAAGGAGAAGAAGAAGAAGAAGGAAATTAATGGTGGTGGTAATGAAGAAAGAGAGTGGTAGGTGGGGATATAAAGAGGGGGAGTTGTGGTGGGGATGAGGGGTAGCATAGGTTAAGGTGATCCAACACATAACCAAACCAAACCAAACCACCCAAATAAAACCGAGCCATGCCAAAACCCAAAATACGGAAAATACCGAAATCCCACAAGTTGAGAAAAATAAAAATACATGCCAAAATCCAGATATGAGTATAAATACGAAATACGAGAAATACGGGAAATGAGGGTGACACTAAGTGGGTGCGACTTACACTGCCTCGTTAAAAACCTTTCGAAAGGAAAACCCAGTAGAAAAAACCTCAACGAAAGAAAAGAGTATAATGCGCAAAGACATGCTTCAAGATGTCTCCACTAGCATCTTCAGGATGCTTGCATCTATAGGATTCTCCTCCTAAAAATATTACATTATTGTTCTTACATCAATTCAAAATAAAAAATCAACCATCAATACAATTTAAATATTACATATCACTCCAACACTTTATTTGTCTATACATTTATACTCGTATCCTTATGAAGAGGTTGCAGGCTTTATTTGATTCTTGAAAGCTCGCAACTCCCCCTGATATGTCGAACTATTGAAAACATAGCCATGCATATTCCTGTTCGCTTTGGTGAAATTACCGTAGTGATTTGATTTATTCTCTCTACCTGCAATGTTATTTATAAAAACATACATTTTTTTTGGTATCCATTTAATGGAGTATCAGATAAATGTCATTCATCTGCATCTCATTAGATCAGAATATTTATCAAGAATAATTTATGTGCCTAATATTATTCTAAAATATTATGCTGAGTAAATGATAATAAATTTTTTTATATTCTTTAAACATGGTACTTCAGGACCCAGAACATGTTCTTTTGGTTGTAAAAGATCCTATTGATCTGACCATTATAGGTATATCATTCTGTGATGCCCGTAGTCCGCATTACGTATTGGAAATACGTGTACGTATTTCGGGCTCGTATTTTTGGTTTGTCATAATTAGTTAGCCTTCGATTTTTATTTTTATTTTGCATGTTGCATTAGCATGGTTTATCATGGGATTGCATTGGCTTGGTTTGGTTCGGTTTAGTGGGTTTGGCTTGGTTTGGTTTTATTGTGGAGAACCACTCCCACCTACCACCACTCCCACCTACCACCACTCCCACCATAAATATCTATCCCACTCTCTCTCTTCCATTAGTACTCATTACCCATTTCTTCTTCTCCATCTTTACTCTTCACCTACCAGGAGAGAGTGGAGAGCTTAGGCAAGTGCATCTTGCTTCATGGAGGAACCCCATTTTTATTGTTCCATTGTCTTCCTCATGTGTTTCTAACCCACTTTAGTACTTGTCATTTTTCCTTTCCATGGTTAAATTTTTGTAGATCTAGCTTTGTGGTATTTTTGGTTCCCAGGATTTTGATCCATCAAACTTGCATATTTTGCTAAGTTGATGATCCCATGGTTGCAGAGAATTTTCTTTGGTCCAATTTTGACCTACGAGAAATTTCTGAGCCGCATGGACATTTTTGCACTCAGCTGCATGGCATATTAATGCAATAGCCAGCACTTACTTTTGCATGCATTATTTAATACAATACTATCAGTGAGCCGCATAGGCACCACTATTTTAATGAATTTGAGAATGGAATGCATCAGCAACCATGTGAGCCGCATATGCATGCAATATTTTGTATGCAATATTCCCACGTGCATCTCATACATACAATATTTTATTGTCTATTCTAAATGCATGTATTTAATGTATTGTTCCAATGCATTTTCCTAATGCACCAGAGAGCCGCATAGCTATCTAAATGCTTGAGTGCTTTAATATTTAAATATTATATGTCTTAAGAAATTCAATGCCTTAAGCTTTGATTAAAGCTTTTTGGAGAAACAGAGCCGCATATGGCTTGGATGTTGTCTCATTCCAAATGCCTTTTCTTAAGAGCCGCATGTGAAGCATTGTCCAGCCGCATGTGAAGCATTGTTCGGTCGCATAGCCATCAAGGCATTGCTTTGTTCACAAATGCATTTGATTTAATACTTTTTATGCATTAAATGCTTTACTAAGCCTTAACAAATGTCTTGTCAATAATGGGCATTTAATGCATATGAAGCTTTAGTCCAAAGCTTGTTCCATGGAGGACATAAAAATGCATTTTCTTTGCATTTAGGTCCCTTACACATCAGCCGCATAGAATATTATGAATTGCACTTTTGCATTTAAGCCCTTTTCTTTATATAAGCATTCCATTAAGTCTTAGTACAGTAAACACTTGCATGGATTTAGTACTTTATGCATTTAAGACCTAGTATTAATATATATTGTATACTTTAAGCATTTAAGCCCTTTCATATTTACTACTTAATGTTCTCATGCATTCTCCTTATGAAGCTAGGCTAGCCGCATGGGTCTGGGGGTTGTTCCTAAAGGAATTTTCTTAGGTTTTGTCTTATATGCTTTAATTGTTTGGTCAAAGCATTTTGCTTTAATGCTTGGATTAAGCATTCTGGAGATGCCAGCCGCATGGCCATTATTTCTTTATTATTTGTTTGTACTTCTTGCAAGCAAATTGAGGGTGAGCCGCATGGCCTTGGTTATTCCTGGGCCGCATGGCAAATTGCCATTATGTGCTGACCACGTGGGTTTAATATATTGATTATTGTTGGGTCCCACATGACCACTATACTTGAGTGGTCACGTGCCCCTTTTTCTTGTTGAGTGGAAGCTTGCATTTATTGCGGGTCCCACTCTCTTTGACCGCATGTTTGTTCTCCCACTTTTGGACCACATGGGTCCCACTTTGACTGTTTAATGTTTTATTTGTCTAAATTGTGGTCAGAATTTCTTCCCACTCCCAATATGAAAATTGTAGAGTTTCTCCTTGGCTTCAAGAATATATATATATATTATTATATTATTATTTAATTTGCTCAAGTTTCTTCCCTCCTTGATAATGGCATGTCTTGATAGTGACCCGCCGTGGTGCACTCCCGACATGATAACTTGACCTGACAAAATTTGACATGATAACTTGACATGATAATTCTTGATAGTGGCCCGCCGTGGCGCACTCCTGACAAAGTACACTGGTGTCACGACCCGATCCCAACTAATTGGGTCGAACCGGATCATGCCCAGCCTGCACCGTTGTTGAGACGGCGGCAGTAAGCTGTTCCATTGCAGGTATTCACAACAACACAAGTACATTTGTCACAACTGTTCTATTCGGAATTTGAAACTTTGTTTAATAAAATATTCAGAAGTACAACTGTGAAAGGAAATACCGAAATAAAACTACAAACTCCAAATAACGAAGAAAATGCATAAAGGAAGAACTATCTAAACATCAGGTTCAGCAGTCCCAGGATCAGCGTCCTCCAGAGACGGCTCTGGTACCGTCGCAGAGTAGAGAACCGGGTCGTAGTAGCTATTATAGTATAGCTCGTCATCCTCAGTGTTACCTAAAATGTTGTCTCCAGTCAGGAGGGAGCAAAGTACAATTACGAATATCCAATAATTCAAATAATAATTTGAAATTTGCAATGTTAAACAATTTGAAATACTTTAACAATATTTTTCACAATTCTACAATTGAAAACAATGTGATTTGAGTAGGTAACAAACTATGACCGGCTTGGGATGATTCAATTATATCCTAATGATACGGTCCGGCCTATCCTCGTGTATAGGAGGAATCAGCTCGCACAATCAATGATGCAATATAGGGGTATTGGTCATATACGCTACACTACTCCCCCAATATCCCGAGTCAATCAGATTCAATCAATGAGTCAATATTCGAACTCTAGGAGAGAGTTCCGTGTAGCAATGTGGTTTAAAATTGCAATAAAACAATTACTAGATAAATTACCAAATAGACATAACTGCACTTGCCTTTGTTTTAGAATGACTGGATAGACGAGTCGGTACCGAGGAGGAACGTCAGGTGTAACTTCGAGTTCCTACAGTTGAGAACTCGACTTAGAACCTTGAATAACCAGACTAAGTGTGCTAGTTGCAATCTCTAGTAGTAAATCCTAGTCAGATTTTAAGTTGTATTAATTTACAGCTAACGATTACGTCGCAACTATGTGCGTTGATTAAACCGATTAATTTAGTTATTTGGAAATAACAACGAGAATCAATTAACTTTGGAAAACTTTGTGTTTTTGTAATATATTTATAAAAATATAGTTTTCTTTTAATGATAAATCATGAACTAGTTATTTACTAATTTTTCATCCATTTAATTAATTCTTAATTAATTACAAAATTACGCTCTAACTACGATTTAAACGTCTAATCAAAACCACCCAAGATCACATCCACCCAGAAAAGAAAGTAAAAATCTACGCTACACAATACAAGGGCACAGCTAAACATCCTAGAGTGGGCTTATGCCCTGTACAATTATTTTTACATCAAATAAGAGGAAATGATTTAATTACTAAATAAAATGCAGTAAAATAAATAACTATAATAAATAGCCTAAATAAAATAATTTAAAATAAATGTTAAGAGTCTCAGACTCGGTCCATCATCAAAATCCAGCTAATACCACAACGCCCGGTCGGACCGGTACGTTTGCATTTTTGCTAGGGCCCACAGACCGGTACGGTCGTCGCCCCGAAAAATCAGTTTTAAAATTCATTTCCGAAAACCGATTTTGAAATCAAATTAAATATAGTTTTATAAAAATTTGGGCAGCACTTCCTCTATTTCCGGACAAACCCAAAACTGGGAAATGCGCCACAGAAACCTGCAATTGTTCCAACCAATAATAATCCCAAAAATATAACCACCGAATTAACTTTCCAAACCACCAGAAATAATTTCCCAACCAACAGAACTTCCCAAAATACCCGAGAATCACGCAATCAAACCAACAACACACAAAACCCAGCAGACAAAAATCACAGAATATGCTAACGCAGCTAACCGAATTTCCCAAAGGGAAATCGGGGACCGATTCTCATCATTGACTCTACGGGAGGGACGAACTACTGTGATTAACAGGGATTACCAAATTTTCGTTGGCGGGGAGCCACAGGAAAAACTTGGGGAGAGCCGAAACGACGTTCGGACAACGCTGGATCGGGTGCAAACTCCACGGATCTGGACAGCAGGGTAAACTCCGCAGATCTGGACAGCAGGGTGAATTCCACGGAGCGCTGGACAGCGGGGTGAACTCCACGGAGCGCTGGACAGCGGGAGAGGGGTGACGACGGGGTCGGCCACGCGCGGAAAAGGGCACGGGAGAGGGTCCGCGGGAGAGGGGCCGTGGTTTGGCTCGCCGGAGAAGGGGGCTCGTGCGCTGGTGGCACGGGAGAGGAGCCGCGGGCGGCGGGGAAGCCGGAGATGGTCGGCGCGGGGCGGATCTGGCCCGCTGGAAGCGGCGCGGGCGACGTCGGTCGACGGGGAGTTCGCCGGGGGTTGGTAGGGCCGCGGGTGAGCACGGACGGCGGGGCGCCGAGCTTCGGGTGTGGCCGGACCTAGGGTTGGGGGTTAGGTTTAGGGGGAAGATGGGTTTGAGAAATTCCTTTCTCTAAGAGCACCGAGAGAGAAAACGAGATGGTTCTGAGAGTAAAAGGGAGAGGGAAAGAGTTAGTTTCCCTGTGAGGAGAGAGTGGGGGAAATAAAAAGGGGTGATGGGTTGAAACGTTGGAAAACGCATGGTAGAGCAGGAGTTGGGGAATAGTAACGTATGGAGATGAGACAATAAGGGAGAGGAAAAGACTGGGCTATTGCCAAAACGTGGGTGCTTGGGGTGCTGGTCCTTCGGGGCCAGCCAAAGACTGGTTTTTTTTTTTTTTTTTTACTTAAACCAAATTCAAATCAGAATTGAGAAAGAAGGAACTGGGCTCAGGCCTGGGTCTGGGCTCGAAAATCAAAAAGCCTCATTAATAATTTTTTTGAAATCATTTTCACACCAAAAATATTTAATGATAATAATAGTAATTTTTTTTTTTGAAATACTAATACCAAAACATTATTTAATAATTAAATACAAATAATGGGTTTCACAACTGGACATGGTAAACCTGACATGATAGCTCTCGAAATGCTGTTGCGACGGCTAACACGACTTGACAAGATTGAATAACTTGGACACCGTGGACGATTGTGCTTGTACAAATAAATCCGTCTTGTCTTGCATCATGTCTAGGACGGAGATCCCTGAGTACCACGGTCAGGGGTACCCACTGAAATCGACTAAGGATAATCACTAGAATAAATCCAGTAGTCATGAAGAGATTTCCCAGCTACAGGCAATCCCGTTATCTGGACGCCCCACTTGGGATCTGTAGCCTGCCGTCGAGTAGGGCACATTTCCAGCACACTGTCATGTGTTGCACCCTCTAAGTCACCTAAGGGTACATACGTTTTCTGGACGATGTACCCACTTGAATTCAACTCAAATTGCGTCCGGATAGCCTGGATGGTCTGCAGGGCTTATGGCTGTGGAATAATCTCGCTGCATCTTGTTAGTAATTAGGCTTGTGATAACCCTAGTTAGTTAAAGTATCAAGCCGTACTTATTGCTTGGCCGTGAAATGTTGGATGAAGTTTACCAGTCTATTATTGTCTTGATTCTGTACAAGATTGTCACATGACCTATTTTCTTATTTTATCTTGCCGATAAATGGTGGGAGAAACCAAGTTCGGTTCAGACGAAGGGTTACAACCCCGGTCCTTATTTGGTTTACGGGTTGTAACCTGGTTATCTGAATAGTCCCATGGTTATCTCATCGTATATCACCTGTCCTGTTTTCTTTAATTATTGTCTTTTATATATTATTACTCTTGTGCTGATTGCTGGTTTTAGTTCCTAAGTGAAGCCTCCTTGTGGCACTTGCTCTTTCTGGGATCTGACCCAGCTGGTTTTGTATGGCTAGATACCAGAGCAGCACCAAGGGATCCATCGACTTTCTAGCCCAATGGTGAACACCAGGCGTAACCAGGGCAACGAGTGGGTTTATTTTTTCTCTCCCACTCTATTGTAAAATTATTCTTTTGAGGCGTTTAGCCACCGAGCAAGTGTTAGCTCGTGTACATTTTATTTACTGTCTGCCTACGGGCTGTAACATTTTTGGCAACCTAGGGTTGATCATGTATGACTAAAACTCTTGCTAGTCTTCACATTTTGTAACGACTAGCTTCATGATCAGCTGAATATGTAATGTTTGGGACGCCTTACTATTGTATATTTGGTGATCTTACATCTTGTAACTCTGTTTACTTGCTTGTGATTGAGACACTAGGCTTGTTATTGACCTTAAGAGACTGATGGCTTGTAGATAAACTCTCATATATCTAGACAGCCGTGACCGTATAGTGGAGTGGATCCCATTTCACTATACGTAGCTGGCTATGTCTGCCCCCGCTCTCCAGTATTCTGGTTCTGGGGCGTGACATGGTTTTAGTGGTGGCCCATGCAGGTCTTGTAAATCAAGATATGTGGGGGTTTACCGAATAGATGTCTCAATCAGTACTCGCCCTTGATCTCTGCTCATATCCACTTGATTCCTGAAATTCTTGTCCTGATCACATGTTTGTAATCGTTGATCTGTCCTGGTCCTTCCTTATTATTCCCATGTCGTCTTCTTCAGCGGCATTGAACCTGGACCTGCCGATCAGCAAGGCGGATCACCTCCCGTGGACCAGCAGCAACCAGAAGATCAGGTCCAGCACTCAGGAGCAGCCTCCCGAGTCGTACCTACTGAAGGAGAGTTGCCAGTTCTGCCAGTCCAGCCTGCAGAGCCTGATAATGGCACTTTGGTGGGTCTCATCAGATCATTGTTAGCTTCCCAAGATCGGCGAGGAGATGCCTTGCAACAGGCAGTGGCAGATGCTTTGAACAGAGACGGTCATCCAAGGAACAGTGCAGCGAACAGTTTCAAGCGCCTGAACCCTCCATTCTTCGATGGCAGTGAAGATGCTAACGCTGCTGACGCGTGGCTCCAGGATACTGAAGTCTTTCTAGAGGCAGCGAAGACGCCCGAGGATGAGAAGGTGGCCGTGGTACGTCTACAGTTATTGGATCTTGCCCGCAGCTGGTGGGCAGCACAGGCCGTAGAATTAGTGGCCCCTATTCCATGGGCACTATTCAGAAAGAGATTCCAGACTAAATACTTCGATACGGTGGCTCGATATGATCTTCAGACCAAGTTCACCAATCTGAAGCAAGGAGGAAGAACGGTCGACGGATATGCGGCCGAGTTTTCCAGGCTTAGTCGGTTTGTCCCACTTTGGTGGCGACCGAGTTTGACAGAGCCCAGCGGTTCTAGCATGGGCTCCATCTCAAGATTTTATTAGCAGTGGAACAGTTTGAGCATCAGACCTTCGATGCAGTATTGAGAGCGGCACGAAGGCACGAGTATACCTCCCACAGGATCGTGGACAGGACCGGGGGTCGAAAGCGATCTCACGGCCAGATGACCCAGTCGACAGCACCAGCCCCGGCAGCTAGGGCTTTGACAATTGGAACTCCGAGGCAGGCGGCCTCAGTGACGTCGGTCACGTCCCCTCAGCAACAGAAACTGAAGCAGTCTTCCGCAATGGGCTGCACTCATTGTGGGAAGCCAGGACACGTTGTTTCAGAGTGTTGCAGGCTCAAGGATTGTGTTTGGCTTGTGGGGCACCGGACCACAAGATAGGGTCCTGTCCGAATAGGGCCAGTTCGTCATCGGCCCAGACTAGTCCCTCGGTAAGGGGACCGTCCCCAGTTCAGCAGCAGCAACAGTATCCATTGTCGAGGCCATTGCCGCCTCAGGCCCAAGTGTTTCAGCAGCAGTACCAGCCTCCGAGGCCATTACCGCCTCAGGCCCTAGCCTTCCAGCTACAGAGACCCCAGCAGTATGCCCAGGTCTAAGCTCAGATCCAGAACCGGCAGAGAGGTTCCTAGCAGGATATCTTTCCTCTTTCTCGTGCCTTCGATTTCCTTGCTTACATACATGATTGCATGATTGATTGTTTAGTATAGCTTGCCTGTGATTAGCATAGCTTGTCCTTGCCACTCTAGCCCCTTGATTAAATTCCGAGGACGGAATTCTTTTAAGGTGGGTAGAGTTGTGATGCCCGTAGTCCGCATTACGTATTGGAAATACGTTTACGTATTTCGGGCTCGTATTTTTGGTTTGTCATAATTAGTTAGCCTTAGATTTTTATTTTTATTTTGCATGTTGCATTAGCATGGTTTATCATGGGATTGCATTGGCTTGGTTTGGTTCGGTTTAGTGGGTTTGGCTTGGTTTGGTTTTATTGTGGAGAACCACTCCCACCTACCACCACTCCCACCATAAATATCTATCCCACTCTCTCTCTTCCATTAGTACTCATTACTAATTTTTTCTTCTCCATCTTTACTCTTCACCTACCAGGAGAGAGTGGAGAGCTTAGGCAAGTGCATCTTGCTTCATGGAGGAACTCCATTTTTATTGTTCTATTGTCTTCCTCATGTGTTTCTAACCCACTTTAGTACTTGTCATTTTTCCTTTCCATGGTTAAATTTTTGTAGATCTAGCTTTGTGGTATTTTTGGTTCCCAGGATTTTGATCCATCAAACTTGCATATTTTGCTAAGTTGATGATCCCATGGTTGCAGAGAATTTTCTTTGGTCCAATTTTGACCTACGAGAAATTTCTGAGCCGCATGGACATTTTTGCACTCAGCTGCATGGCATATTAATGCAATAGCCAGCACTTACTTTTGCATGCATTATTTAATACAATACTATCAGTGAGCCGCATAGGCACCACTATTTTAATGAATTTGAGAATGGAATGCATCAGCACCCATGTGAGCCGCATATGCATGCAATATTTTGTATGCAATATTCCCACGTGCATCTCATACATACAATATTTTATTGTCTATTCTAAATGCATGTATTTAATGTATTGTTCCAATGCATTTTTCTAATACACCAGAGAGCCGCATAGCTATCTAAATGCTTGAGTGCTTTAATATTTAAATATTATATGTCTTAAGAAATTCAATGCCTTAAGCTTTGATTAAAGCTTTTTGGAGCAACAGAGCCGCAAATGGCTTGGATGTTGTCTCATTCCAAATGCCTTTTCTTAAGAGCCGCATGTGAAGCATTGTCCAGCCGCATGTGAAGCATTGTTCGGCCGCATAGCCATCAAGGCATTGCTTTGTTCACAAATGCATTTGATTTAATACTTTTTATGCATTAAATGCTTTACTAAGCCTTAACAAATGTCTTGTCAATAATGGGCATTTAATGCATATGAAGCTTTAGTCCAAAGCTTGTTCCAGGGAGGACATAAAAATGCATTTTCTTTGCATTTAGGTCCCTTACACATCAGCCGCATAGAATATTATGAATTGCACTTTTGCATTTAAGCCCTTTTCTTTATATAAGCATTCCATTAAGTCTTAGTACAGTAAACACTTGCATGAATTTAGTACTTTATGCATTTAAGACCTAGTATTAATATATATTGTATACTTTAAGCATTTAAGCCCTTTCATATTTACTACTTAATGTTCTCATGCATTCTCCTTATGAAGCTAGGCTAGCCGCATGGGTCTGGGGGTTGTTCCTAAAGGAATTTTCTTAGGTTTTGTCTTATATGCTTTAATTGTTTGGTCAAAGCATTTTACTTTAATGCTTGGATTAAGCATTCTGGAGATGCCAGCTGCATGGCCATTATTTCTTTATTATTTGTTTGTACTTCTTGCAAGCAAATTGAGGGTGAGCCGCATGGCCTTGGTTATTCCTGGGCCGCATGGCAAATTGCCATTATGTGCTGACCACGTGGGTTTAATATATTTATTATTGTTGGGTCCCACATGACCACTATACTTGAGTGGTCACGTACCTCTTTTTCTTGTTGAGTGGAAGCTTGCATTTATTGCGGGTCCCACTCTCTTTGACCGCATGTTTGTTCTCCCACTTTTGGACCACATGGGTCCCACTTTGACTGTTTAATGTTTTATTTGTCTAAATTGTGGTCAGAATTTCTTCCCACTCCCAATATAAAAATTGTAGAGTTTCTCCTTGGCTTCAAGAATATATATATATATTATTATATTATTATTTAATTTTCTCAAGTTTCTTCCCTCCTTGATAATGGCATGTCTTGATAGTGACCCGCCGTGGTGCACTCCCGACATGATAACTTGACCTGACAAAATTTGACATGATAACTTGACATGATAATTCTTGATAGTGGCCCGCCGTGGCGCACTCCTGACAAAGTACACTGGACATGATAAACCTGACATGATAGCTCTCGAAATGCTGTTGCGACGGCTAACACGACTTGACAAGATTGAATAACTTGGACACCGTAGACGTTTGTGCTTGTACAAATGAACCCGTCTTGTCTTGCATCATGTCTAGGACGGGGATCCCTGAGTACCACGGTCAGGGGTACCCACTGAAATCGACTAAGGATAATCACTAGAATAAATCCAGTAGTCATGAAGAGATTTCCCAGCTACAGGCAATCCCGTTATCTGGGCGCCCCACTTGGGATCTGTAGCCTGCCGTCGAGTAGGGCACATTTCCAGCACACTGTCATGTGTTGCACCCTCTAAGTCACCTAAGGGTACATGCGTTTCCTGGACGATGTACCCACTTGAATTCAACTCAAATTGCGTTCGGATAGCCTGGATGGTCTGCAGGGCTTGTGGCTGTGGAATAATCTCGCTGCATCTTGTTAGTAATTAGGCTTGTGATAACCCTAGTTAGTTAAAGTATTAAGCCGTACTTATTGCTTGGCCGTGAAATGTTGGATGAAGTTTACCAGTCTATTCTTGTCTTGATTCTGTACAAGATTTTCACATGACCTGTTTTCTTATTTTATCTTGCCGATAAATGGTGGGAGAAACCAAGTTCGGTTCAGACGAAGGGTTACAACCCCGGTCCTTGTTTGGTTTACGGGTTGTAACCTGGTTATCTGAATAGTCCCATGGTTATCTCATCGTATATCACCTGTCCTGTTTTCTTTAATTATTGTCTTTTATATATTATTACTCTTGTGCTGATTGCTGGTTTTAGTTCCTAAGTGAAGCCTCCTTGTGGCACTTGCTCTTTCTGGGATCTGACCCAGCTGGTTTTGTATGGCCAGATACCAGAGCAGCACCAAGGGATCCACCGACTTTCCAGCCCGATGGTGAACACCAGGCGTAACCAGGGCAACGAGTGGGTTTATTTTTGCTCTCCCACTCTATTGTAAAATTATTCTTTTAAGGCGTTTAGCCGCCGAGCAAGTGTTAGCTCGTGTACATTTTATTTACTGTCTGCCTACGGGCTGTAACATGATTGGCAACCTAGGGTTGATCATGTATGACTAAAACTCTTGCTAGTCTTCACATTTTGTAACGACTAGCTTCATGATCTGCTGAATATGTAATGTTTGGGACGCCTTACTATTGTATATTTGGTGATCTTACATCTTGTAACTCTGTTTACTTGCTTGTGATTGAGACACTAGGCTTGTTATTGACCTTAAGAGACTGATGGCTTGTAGATAAACCCTCATATATCTAGACAGCCGTGACCGTATAGTGGAGTGGATCCCATTTCACTATACGTAGCTGGCTATGTCTGCCCCCGCTCTCCAGTATTCTGGTTCTGGGGCGTGACACATTCATATAAAATCTCTGCAGGAGATTTATCTCTACAGGAGATTTATAGTAGATCTCTTCTAGAGATTCATCTTTTCATGAGATTACATGATATTTCTTTTGAATATTTATCTTTATCTCTTTTAGAGATTCCTCTCTCTTCAGGAGATTTCGATCTCTACGGAAGATTCTGATCTCTTCGGGAGATTCCAATCTCTTCGGAAGATATTTCAAATCTCTTCAAGAGATTTTCTCTTCAGGAGGCACTCTTAATCTTTTTATTAGATCTTCTCTTCAGAAGGTGACCATTTTGATGAATCTGTTTAGGGATTTCTCCTTAAACTCAATGAGCCTATCACATTCTTCTGGATGGTTTAATCCATATGTAGATCCTTCGGGGATAACATGATAATATCAAATCCTTCAAGGATTTACCTAAGAATTTTAGATCCATGACCTTCGATAATATATCTTACCATCTAGGTTATCAGGGTCGAAGAATATATTTATTCATATTCTATTCATGATTATTTCATGAATTCTTGAGCATTTATATATTTGGATCTCTATTTGTTAGAGATACCCATTCAAAACCTACCGGGTTTATTCTTTTTGGGTTTGTACTGTAGGACCGAGCATTCCACATTTTGCGAGAGATATCACATCTATTCATTAGATTATTCGTGATTTTAGTGTTATCATTATTTTATCACCCTTTTTATTCTCATTCGATAATGTCATCTATGACAATTTTTCTTGATTCCAAATTTCTCTTAACTATGTATAAAGCATAGATTTTATGGGTACCGGTACCTCTTTCTCAGTCTCTTCTGAAATCTGAGGTATATCCTCTACCGGAGCGATATGCTTTGAAAAATTGGATCTTTGGTTTATGACATCTTCCGGATCGTTATAAATTTTCTGTTCAGGAGATGCTACTTCAGGAGCGGCTTCTTCAAGAGCATTAGGGGGTGTTATATTATTCGGCCTCTTCTTTCGGGGAGTTAAATATTTAGAGCCTTTAGGTCTTACGCGTTCTTACAAAAGAACTTATTCATTTGCTGTCTTTATTTGGTTATTTTGGTACTTCTATTAGAAAATAAATTTATAGATGGTTAGCTATTTATGCAGCATAATAAGAAACGTAAGCAAGCAAAGGATAATTTCTCCTAATCTAGTCTAGATTAGATAAATTAGAAATATGCCATGACACGTTCTTCTGGAATGATGTTTTAGAACGTTCTTCGAGAACGATAATGCAATACGTTCTTCTAGAACGATGCTTTACAACGTTCTTCTGGAACGATAATTCACGACGTTCTTCTAGAACGATAATTTATCTTCTTCATATCTCCCCCTAACGGTGAAAATTATGTCTTATTAACGTGACAGATCACATAAATATTCTATCACAAAATATTTCATGTCTAGAAGATTTAATAATATGAGGAGATAAACATAATAATTCCCAAAACATAGATGCTAATATTATAATTTCAAATAATACCAAAATAAACCATCTAAAAAAATACAATTTGAAACTGAAACTATGTTACTAGTTACTCAAATACAATCAGGATTGATGGTTTCAAAACAAACTTATCCTTGAGATCAATGGTGCTTGTTGCAATTTAGTAAGAGATGATGGCACGAATTAGTTTGATAATTATTATCGTCACTGATTTGGGATGTCTTGTCGATCGTGTCACAATTTAAAAATTATGTGATTATTTGTCTTCTGATTCACAATGGACTTAGGATTAAGTTTCTGGCTCAATATGGTATGTGAATTGACAAAGTGAATAGCTGGATAATCTCTCTAGGACGAACTTCTGGTTGTCTAGGACGAACTTCTGGTTCTCTAGGATGAACTTCTGGTTATCTAAACTAGTTGTTACACACAAAAATATTTCACTTGCTCAGCGTTTTAATACAAGACCCATTTTTACTCCCAAAAAGAATCTTATGGAATTATGAGAGTATAAAACAATTTTTATAAGTGAGTAGGTCTATTGGGTAAAATCAAGTGGGTTCTGCCGGAGCCTTCAATAATATGATCCTGTCCAGCTATTATGGATAGTATTTCCATACTAATATTCTTGTTGGAGGAAAAATTACATTCTTAAGGATGATGTTGGTAGGAGCACTATCATTCATGCATAAGATGTCTCTTTGACATGGATTATAGTTTCTAGATATGGTAATATCTTATCAATAGTTGCAAACGTAGATATTATTAATCAATAATAATAATAATTCTAAACATAGAACTTCAGGTCTATGATAGTAGGACAATAATGCATCTGTAGTATCCCTACAGATGTACCAACCTTGTGGCACAACTTTGAAACTTTATAGTTTAGCATCACCATCATTCATGAAATACCAACATTCAGGTTGGTACTTTCACTTTTGACCTTTCGAGGCTAACAATCCGCTGCGACCTACAAAAGTGAGTTTCGAGGCTAACAATCCGCTGCGACCTACAAAAGTGAGTGTGCAGACGACTGGTTTCTTTCGGACATGTAACGTAACATATGTCATGCATGAACCCGTTTGGTAGTGGTAAAAAATCAAACAAGTAATTTGTATCTTTGTACAAATAAAACCGCACAAAAAGTGAAATGACATGAAGCCATTTATATACGTGGTTTTGTCTCATTGTTGGCAAGAAATAACGAAGCATATCAAATAATACGAAATATGCTAGTAAATGCAACTCTTCTTAAAAGAAATATGATAATGCTCCGTCTCAATTTACTGATCAATTTAGATATTTATGTCGCATTATTTCAATACTTAGAGTTTTCAACAAAACTGAGTTTTTAAAATTTTCACATGATCGTTTAAAGCAAGACTGTAAAGCAACATAATTCTTAATAAAGCAAGATTGTCAGTCACATGTCAACCAAAAATAAAATTACATATATATTCTGGCATTTCCATAATAAATCTGAGTTCAATTCAAATTCTAATACCACTTACAATTCAAATCGAAATTAATTTATTAAACAAAATAGTGTATAACTTTCTTTATGGAGAAACGTCAAATAACACCAAATTTTTATTTAACGTTTAAGAAAGTACACAGTGTGTCCTCTAATTTTGGATGCCAATAAATCTATGGCTATAAATTAATATTTAGATCGTCGTTCTTTTCCAAAAGATCAAATCAAATATAATCTATTGTTGGGACGAACTGTCATTCTTCAGGACAGAAAATAATTGGAAGCAGAGTATCATGGAGGACCAACAAAATACCACAACTTAGAGAAGAATTTTTTTTTTTTTCATGAAAAGTTACTATCTCATCTGCTGATAAATATTTTCATGTTACATTTATATATGCAAGAAAATAGTACACGACATGCATGTGTTTATCATATTCATCCATCCAGTTGCTACGTAACCAACTAAAAGCCATCCAGTTGCTACATGCTAACACATTACTATATCTTTAATAAATTACTTAAGCAACATAGATTGTCATCAACTACAAAGCTAAAAGAACCATACCTTAATTAATCAAGATTTTTACCATATTTAACAGTCCGTAGTTTGTTTTCATCGTTCATGTTATGTCATTAAAAATGCAAAATTCTTGAGTCAGGCCAGGACAATATAATGTACAGTTCAATGTGCTAATCTAGTGACGATGATCTACCATTAGTTGCCAACATCACATGACCATATTTAGGAAACATCATAAACTAGTGGCAAACATATGTAAATAGATTGGCAAACATATTTTTAGAAAAGTTTTTCTAAATGATAGTGTAAAATTCATCAGTAATTGTAAAGTTCATCGGTGCTATCATCTTTACCATAGACCACTCAACCCAAAAAAAAATTAAATTTTAGCAATCCAAGCACTAGAATAATCTAGGCACTAGAATGTCCAAGACAAGATGCTAACTTTCGTATTTGTGAAGAACGTCCTCTTTTTCAACAAAGACAATATATGTCAAAATTCCTAAAAATAGTGTTTCTATGTAGCTGGCTGGATTTACGTTGCAAATCCAACTACATCCAATCAAATAGTCTGTGTTTCAAAAGCTAGGGTTGATAAAGTTGCCAAGTCATCTTTCCATTGACAAAGTTGCCAAGTCATTGAACAATTAATTAGACCATCAAATACCAAATACAAAGGACTATAGTAAAAGTTGAATACATGGCATAGTTGATTTCTAAATGACTTGGTGCTTCGTTTGGATATGGACAAATAAAAATGAAAGATGAACATAAGAAAAAAATGATCACACAAAAATTATAATTTCCCATCCAAACTCTAAATTTAGATCCTAAAATCTAATAAAATTAACATATGGGCTAATCAATGCCATCTCATAATCTAATACATAAGATAAAATCTGAACAAAGTATCCAACTATAATCAAAGTAACATTAAAGAATCATGGAATTAACCATTAGTCAAAAGGAGACTCTCTTTTCTGCATGCATGACATAAACATAATTTTTCACGTTCTTTTTTTTTTCCATATTAGATCATGATTTTTTTTTCGTAAAGAACATAATAAAAAGTATGAGTAGAACTGACCATTGGGAGATCAACGGAAAAAAAAATTCTCATCTGACCTTTTCTTTTCATGTCCGACCTTGTTGTTCTAACTCTCCATGTTAGCTTTTAGGAGCATCTTCCGCCGTCTCTTCAGTCCGATCATAGATCTTTTACGGACTCCAGCTTCCGGCCTTGGTTAGAGCATGTTGCTGATAACGTGTTGTGAAAATAAGAAAGAAGGAGAAGGAATTGGTAGCCAGAAAAATTGTATGTAGCTTTTCTCATTGATAACATATATAGAGGGAATGAGAGAGAGAGAGAGAGGTTATCGTGGGTATGGATAAGGGCATCCATATTTGAATTTATCCAAATCACAACATATTATTATTATTATTATTATTATTATTATTATTATTATTATTATTATTTTCTGATCGAAAAGTCTAATTTGCCCGTCCGTGGCGTGACCGCGGGTGGCCTGCGCCCACGTGACGGGCTCTCATTGGCCCCCCATGCATGCTCCAGGTCCACCCACCCATCCGCCAGCACGCTCCGGGCCAATGAGAGCCCGCCACGTGGATGCGGATCACCCGCTGTCACGCCCACGGGCGGGCCAAATAGCAGTGTTGTTTCCTAATAACTCAGGGCCTCGTTTGGTTACCAGGATTTGAAGTTGGGAAAGGAAAGTGATTCCTTTCCTGTGTTTGGAAGCCAAAGGAAAGAAGTTGGAAAAAGAAAATAATTCCTAAGGGACATGAAAATAGGGGAGAAAGTGGTTCCTCCTATCCATCTAAGGAATCACGTTCCCTCCAACTTTCCTACATTTATTACAATTTTTTGACTAAAATATCCCTGCTTAGAAATATTATCTACTATTTTTATCCATAATACCATTTAGAGAAAAATATTCCAGAGTAAAAAAAAAATTATTAGCACGAGGGTATTATTGAAAAATTGACTTGATTTTGTTTCTTTTCATTACAAACGTCGGACACTATAATGGAAACTAAAGATATATTTCGACTATAACCCGGTCTTTCCAAACACCGATTTTTTTTTGATGAAAATTACAATTTCTTAAAGGAAAGAAAATAACGAAGAATTAATTTCCTTTCCTTTCCGCGAACCAAACGAGGCCAGAAAAGTTCCCATTTCTAGTCAAGGTGTGTAATGGGTCGAGCAGCCCGAAAACCAATCCGGACCCCGCCCATAAATCGATTCGGACCTCGCCCAGAAACCGATCTAGACCTGGCCCGGTCAAACCTGTGTGGGTTGGCCCGGGCTCGGTCAATGGGCTGACCCAGTCCGACCCACTAGCGAAACGGGTTCGAACTGGATTTAGGTTTTCAGGCCCGTAGGTCCGATCCGGACTGACCCGTACTCTATACCAGGTCCGATTGAGTTTTACTCTTCAAACCCGATCCAACCCGACCCGACCTGAAAATACCGATCAATATTTAAATAAATATATACATTAAAAATATATATAAAGGAGATGAGGGGATTCAAATCCAAGATTTACTAATACTATAAATTCTCCCACTAACCACTACACCCACTTTATTTTGTTTTAGAAGTACATATAACTCTAATACAAATACTAAAGTTTATATATATATATATATATATATATATATATATATATATATATATATATATATATATATATATATATATTCTACTATATAATCGAAAAACTTGGATGGTGAAAATTTTGAATTCCGAAAATACCCTTGCATGTCTATACTAATTAAATATTGTTCATTAATTTTAATAAAGTCAACTTAATAATTAGAAAGACTACCCTTTGGTCTTCCTAAAGAGTCTTCCTAAGTTAATTAAAAAAATGTTGAAATACGTGAAAGGCACGTGCACATATGCTAGTATATATAAGAAAAATGAATGCTCTGCGGGTTGGCCCGGGCCCAGTCCATATTTAGTTCGGATCCAATCCGACCTGACCTGACCTAACCTGAAGCTACCCGGGTATGGGTCCGGACTGAATTTAGAGGTTCGATTTGAAAGTCCGGCCCATCTTTTCCATACTCACCCGGTTCGGCCCGGGACCGTTCAAACCAGGTGGACACTGGGACCGGGCCAGCTTAGCCTGATCTGATCCACACCTTGAATTTCTAATCTTCAAATAAATCCACGAAGGACATGTTTGATAAATATTTAAATGAAAATATTTGAATCTATACTTTCGAATATAGAAAGTGGGTACAAAGAAGGCTCACATAGGTTTCAGTCGCTCCAAACTCCAAAATGAGTGCCAATTTTTTTGAAGTGGACGGAACACAAATTGTTTGGTGAGATTTATGAGAGGAAGACATTAGGAGGTGGTGGCCAACCAAACAATTGTCACGGTCCGGACCATGTCCATGTGAACACGAGTGAGTGGCTGTTCTGGAATTTGGACATGTGAATATCGACTGCTCCCATGTCTGCTAATAAATTCCATTATGACAACAGATAATACCTACATCGATCTCTACATTCCGGGACCAGAAGCCGCATGGTGACTAGTTCAATTCATTTGTTTAAGGTGTGTTTCACGTTTGGCGCGGAATGAGTATTGTCGTGTGTGTGTGTATATATATATATATATATATATATATATATATATATATATATATATATATATATATATATATATATATATTGTTTTCATAGTCCATAGTCCGTCAAAGTTCTGTCCCTTATGTATCATCGGACTGAAAAGATTCGGTTTGATCCAATGGACGAAGACAGACGGGACTCCCCTTATCTCTACATCGATCTCTAAATCATAATTCCTAGAAACTCGTAAAGAATGGTGAGAGGGTGAATTTATCTTGCGTTTTCTGAGAAAGAAATTAATATAAGAATGAACAAAGAAAAAACCATGATATTGGACTCAGTCAATTGTCCAAACCAAGTTATTTAGATTAAGCCTCCACCTCAAAAAACAACCACTGAATAATAAAAATACAAAAAATATATATATTTATTCCCAACTGAGGTGGGTGGACATAACTAATGCTATGAGTTATAATAAGAGTTATAATAAGATATCAAGATTATCAACTCATGATTATATGAACCAAAGAAAGTGAGGTTTAGGTTAATATTCTCTCTAATCCATATCATCAAGATGTGGACATCAAATATAAAATCGACTCCAAGTCCCTACTTATCCCAAACACATGTTGTTTCTCGTCTATTTGATGTATATCGGATTCTAATCATTTCATAGAAGTTTCCCACTTGAGGGTTTTTTTTGGATGTGACGTGACTGCCGATGGGTTTAATATTTCACTTTCCAGTGGGTTTTATTTACTCCTGCTATACAGACCGTTGGAGGAACGCACGAAACCGAAGAAGACACGTGATGGCCTTCTATTGGTTCATATCCGGACTACGACTTTAGTGGAGGGCTTATATTTTGTGGGTTCCAGTCCGGATCAATGAGAGACTGTTATGTGTCCTCGATTATGTGTGCACGTTACTCCCGGTCGGTTCGTTAGGAATTACTCTTTTAGTTAGATCATGATAGGACGGAGCACATTAACGATAAATATTCGTCCATCTCTACTATTATAAATTTTTATATCTTTCTGTTATTACGACTTGAAAACGGTTTAAGAGTGAGCTGTCTAAACCATTTGTGTATCACTCACTAATTATTAAACAAAAAATTCTTATAATTAACTACCATCGTACGTACAGGATCGGTCCAGAGTTTTTCTGGACCCATGACAAAATTTAAAATACTGCCCCTTTCAAAAAAAAAACTAAAACCATTTAAAAAAAAACAAATAGCTTCCACCAGGCCTTAAAACCGTGACCTTTTACATAGTTGGTATAAGTAAAAAATCAAGGGCGCGGCTATCCGCACCCCATGACCTACTGAACATACCCAAAAAAAAAAAATTTATATCCTCATAGGCCCTGGGCGGTTGCCCTCGGCCAGGTTCGGCCATGAGTGCGTGTCTTATGTATATCCTCATGTAAAAATAATTTAAATTTCTTATAACTAATTTTAAAATAACTTAAAATTATTATAACTATTTAAACATATATCAAAAGTCCTATAAACATATATTCAATTTTCAAACTATATTTAAGCTAACTATATAGTATTATCTAAACATATATACAAAGAATAAATTTTAATTAAAATACATTCAATACTTAAACCCATATTTAAAGTAATTACATGTTATATTATCTAAACAAATATCCAAAGTTCTATGAACAAATTTTAATTAAAATATATTCAATATTTAAACTAATTGTATGATATTATCTAATATATATAAATATCAAGAGTTCTAATTAATTTATTTTTAATAAACTTTTTATGCGCGTGGATTTTGCACATGCACGTTACTAGTTATTATAATACGACTTAGAAACGATTCGAAAAGAACCCTTCAAGTTGTATATATTCTTCATCAAAATAATAATAAAAATTTTATTTTAAAAAAATTACCATGTATATATGCTCGTAGTTAAAAGTGTTGGAAAAATATTACCTTCGATTCATGAAAAAAAAAAAAAAACAATGAGTTAGATTTATCGGTCTATGGGGAAGTCATGCACGAAGCACTGCCCTAAGAGACTATTCGAGGTCTATGTGCAGACATCTTCTCGAATTCTCCTAGTGGTAAAATTCTCTTCCTACCGGCTTTCCATTGTTGCACACAACTTCGAGAGAAACGACTGAACTTAGATTTGCCCAGAGGATAATGAAATGAAATTTTTTTTAAGAGGTTGAAATGGAAGAAGATTTTCTAGAAGGATGAAAAGACATGAAAATTTTCAGAAAGAGAGAGAGGAAGAACATGAACGTCTTTTTTTCTACTGTCTTCAATAGTTCAAAATGAGTGTTATATAGGAACCCATACCCCCAAAGAATTAAAATAGTAATTGATTGTCATTAATAGCTAATAATAGCTAGCAGCTAATAATATGAATTAATAGCTGTCATTAATAGCTATAATAGCTGGCAGCTAATAATATGAATTAATAGCCGTCATTAATAGCTAATAATATGAATTAATAGCATCTGTTTCCAAATTCAAAGTTGGTTTTTTTCAATTATATACAACAATCTCCCCCAAAAAACCAAGTTTTGAAAACAGAGATAACAGAATTCAAAAGAGTATAAGAAGATAATTTCTGGACAATTATATACTATGCATAGATGAGATGGACTGCAGCCTTGAATCTCACTTAGTAACTATTGTCTTTGTCTGAATAAGTGCTTGATGGACTATGCCTTGAATCAGACTTCTTGAACCAGACTCAGAAAATAGCACACATAGTACTCTAGAGGTTCTTGGGTTTATCGGGGTGACGCTTTTGATTGGCCATGCGCACTTTTTCATATTCATGAGAGTTGTCTGGGATCGTCCTGTCCTATAGTCGCGGCCTTCACGACCTCTCATATAGGTAAGTCCTCAAAGGGTTGGTGACCGGAGTCAACCCTGCATAATAATGATTGGACCTAATAAGAGTTTAAAGACTCATCCTGACCAGATCACACCGGAACACTGTCACCATAGGGATAGGGAATCATTGTACACATGTACAGCCACTTGGGCATTATTTTAATAAGATTTTAATCTCAGGTCAGTGTTCCATAAAGTCACCTAAGTCCAGCTTGTTTCTACCCATTGAACCGGCTTCTTGGGATCTTCAGTCAGACTCGGTTGGATTGTCACTGCTAGTGACTTACTTATGGGCTTAACCCCATCCCCCTCGATGATACTAGGATTAATTTTCTAGACAGACTCTTCATCAAGAGTAAACAGACTCTTCGTCAAGAGATCTGTAAAGTTCTTTTATGACTTTATAGTTAAGAACTACATTTTGCCTTTTAGGATCTTTAAAACTTGATGTGCAGCTGCAGGTACCTGTTCATCTTAGAACTCACAAAGACATGCTTTAGTCGTTTTAAAGCAAATTGATTATCACAATATATTTAAAATTAAACGACATGTACATAAATTTGCATATACATAATAAAAATGTTTGAGCTATTCAGCTTCAGCACAAGCTATGTTTAAAATTACCGTTTCAAAGTCTAGTTATGATAGTTTGTCACATGGACCTATCATCTTATGAGTATCTAACTTGTTTCACAAGTGAACCCTCATACTCCTTCCAATGCTCAACATGGTTCTATAGCATTTTTTTGGTTAAAGAATAAGTCATATAATGACTCACATGAAGCATATAGATCAGGCTTAGTGTCATCAAAATTATGTAATTCAATCAATTGCTGATATCAGCCTTAGGATAGTGAGCCAAAACTCATATGACTTTGTCACATCTTAAAGCATGACATAGTAATCTGGGCACTACAGATTTATCTTTATGAGCCATATTTGCAAAAAATGACAATCTAAAGTACTAGAATAATAGTTTAAGTGATTTTTGCTAATTAACCTTAAGAAATCTTCAGTCTATCAAGTATTGATTATCTTGGGTTAGCTGTAGGAATCGGTTCCCAGCTAGTGGAGGTCCACAGTGGGACGATTAAATACCGTGTCGCTTAGGGCTATTTACGCCTGGTTGACAGAAGGACCCTTTCGGCTTGTACCCAAAATAATCTCAACGTTAAAAACTTTAGATTTAAAGAAATTTGCAATTTCACTAACTATTTTTTGTGACTAAATTGTCTGAATGAATCAAGGAATTATAGTGTCACAAAATATAAGCAAAAATAAAATTTGTCTAAATATTGTGACAGAACAATATTGTGATTTAATTTTGACTAAAAATTCTAATAATGTGATAATATTATCATTTAAGGTTCA
>JANAVB010017598.1:8305895-8323395 GCA_029216955.1 Iris pallida | reverse complement strand
ACTGTTGACATTTTTTACCAGATCTCAGGCGTGTACATTCTCTGACAATATTTCTGTTTTATGATATCGTCTATGTTTTTTGTATTTAGTGTAGATATTCTTGTTCTTTTGACACATTGTTCACATGAATTGGTATTTGTTTGGATTCCGTCATGAGATGTTATTCCTTGTATTCCTTGGTATATCTTGTGCAAGTCTTTCTTTGTTCCTTGTGCATTATATAGACACGATTCCTGTGAAGGCTCGCGACCTTCTCAGAGAATCCGTGTCATAACGTGTCATGGTTGGATCCACTATACTAGTCAGAGGCGGGGAGTAGTAGCGTACATATGTGATCAAATCATTCCCGTGCAAGACATTGTTATTCCCGTGAGTGTTAATCATACACCGTACGTATGACTAGCCAGGCCAAATTCCCGTGTAAGTTCCTAAGCCGATCACATGTTGAAACTAGTACTAACTCACATAAATAGTAGTTCTTTATTCCTGTACATGATATACACTGTTCTCTTGTTCTTACATTCATTTACAGTCATGTTATGCCTTACTATGTTCATGTACGTACTACTTTACCATGTATATTCTTTCTATTTACTGCTACATGTTCTATATCGTCTAACTAGAATTGTTATTAGAGATTTGTGCTCATTCCATCCTGACAGGATATGTTGACAAAATTTTATAGATGATAGCGAGGACGAGTGTCCTACCTACTATGGTCCTCATGACATAGTGAGTGAAGACCTGGAGACCCTAGTCCAGTAGGGGTTAGTTCCAGCCGATGAGACACTAGTGGTAGCTCAGCTAGATTAGTTTGGCACTGGACTTTGTCTCCAGATAGCACTTGGCATGTTATTATATTTGAATTTGTTTTGAGATTGTTGACTCTGAGACTTTGGACTTGTATTATTTCTGTGTTGGATTTCTGGATAATTTTATATTTTGTTGTCTTTACTTATCCGTATCTTCTATCTTTCTTAGAATAGTGTGATTGAGTATATTATTGTCATTGCTTGTCCTCCGTTTGGAGTTGACCATCTTGACAAGTTTTGATATTATAATTGTTGTTAGATAGTAGACCTAGACAGCGTTCTATGCCGTTTCTGTGGCGTAGGCTGGGACGCTGTCACGTACTCGTGCCCTACTCCGGATGCGGGTCGTGACACATTTTTAGTGGTAGCCCATGCAGGTCAGAAGTTGCAATTATTGCGATGTCATAGTGGTGCTCGACTTAGAGTGCTGCTACGAGCCTGCTGTAACCCCTCTTTCCAAAATTTTGATAATGTATTCTTATTTATTTATTTGAATTAAATGGTGATTTTTAGAATTTTTATAAATAATTACTTAGTTAATTATCACGATAGATTAGTTTAGCTCGGTGACTAGAAATTGTGGCACGGATAGTACAATGGCGTGTTTTGACAAGTGTATTAGTCCTGGTAGGGAAGGCCGAGCCATAGTGATGTCCTAACTAGAAAAATCAAGTCAAGTTGCGACTTAACCCTTACCGAAGATTTATTTATTTATTTATTAATTATATTATTAAGTTTTAGGGAACCCGATTGTACCAAACCAGTCTGGACTTGACCAGGACCCAACCCAAGCCCATGTAGTCATGCGGTACGTCCAATGACATACGTGTTGATGTAATTTGGTATGAGTGTGTTGTATTGAATATTTTCTAAATATTCATTAATTAAATATTATAAATATCATTATTAGTTGATATTCAATGCTAATTGTATAAAATAGGACCTTGTACATTTGGAATTATTATACTGTACATAATGGTATATACACCATTATTGAGTTATTGAATTTCGTTATTATTTTATTATTATTATTACTATTATTATTTTTATTATCAATATTATTGAGGTTAAAAAAAAATTATATAATATTATTTTATTATTACTGGTTATATTATTTTTGTCAAATAAATGTTTTATATATATATATATATATATATATATATATATATATATATATATATATATATATATATATATAAATAAATAAATATATATATATATATATATATATATATATATATATATATATATATATATATATATATATATATATATATATATAGAAATATTCATATATATGTATATATATATATTAGACTAAATAAGAAAACAAAAAAAAATGAAAAGAAAAGAAAATCAGTAAAAGAAATTCCAGCCCAACCATGCTAGCCGGCCCGATCTCCCCATATCCGACCCTAGCCAGGAACTCCGCTCGGTTTTTTTCGAGATAATATATATATATATATATATATATATATATATATATATATATATATATATATAGAGCGTGAGAGTGAGGAGCGGCAGCAAAACCCTAATCCACAACCTACGCCGCGCCACCCTAGCACACTGGGCGACCTCCCCGACGGCGGTGCGTCGCCGGAGGAAGGCCGACGGTCGGCCGCGCGCACCTGCAGCGCGTCAAACAGAACAGAACAGCCCAGTCCCGAGTCCAGCTTCGTCGTACGATTCCGTCCTTCTCACTCGACGGTTTTCGGAACCGACTTCACGGGTTTGAAGATAACCTAAACCCCTCCGATACCCTTCAATTACTTTTTTATTTCACAATGAACACGGTGCAAATCGATTCAGAAATCGATAGAAAATTTGTCCCAAATCGAACAGAGTTTAGATTCCAGGGAGGTATTTTGGAAGGCGATTATTCGTCGATTCATCGATTAACTTAGAAAACTACTTGAACGGGTTTAACGACAACCTATACGGCTTCTAAATGCTATTTTTAGATTTTGATTCCATCTAATATACATCCAGTTATACTGATTTGAAAATGAGGAAAAATATAAAAAATTTGTTTTTTGAAAATATTAAAAATTCTTCGATACGACGTGCGTCCCGCCAATCCGGGCGACGTGGTCGCGAACCGTAAGCATCGAAAGGTGCGTAATGGCTTCGTGGACGTGTGGGCTTTGACGGAATTCAAATTGGTTGCGTGTACGCGTCGATTTTGATGCGTATCCGTTGAAATTTACCGTATCGGCCTCTGTGCAAATTTCTTAATTACTTTGTGCACGTTCGTCAGATCGAGACGAAAATTACGCTAATAGGACCGTATCGTTTTTTTTGGTCCTCTATGTCAAGTTTGGTCCAATTCTGAGATAGTTGACCGGATCGCCGTTTTACGGGCCCCACGATCCGACTCAATGGACGATTTTGTGCACGGCCCGCCGAAATCCAACTTTGGACATACGGTTGGATTTGTATCATCTAAACAAATTCGTAGACATGTAGTTTGACAAATTTAGAGACCATTGACTCCGGCATACTTTTTGGTACAAAGCGGGTCCAACGACGGATACCGTTTTGACCAGAAATTATCGTTTTGCCCCTGTGTCCAGAATTGGACTTAAGGACAGGCAATTCTAGCTAATTTGACTATTCTGAGAACGTTGGTAATGTCTATTTCACATCTGGAGACTGTTGTACGAGTTTGACTATTATGGCACACTGAGTGGTTGGATTATCGGTTTCACTAGCACAGGACCACAGGCGAGTACAGTTTATTGTCTGTTTTTGATATTGATTTTCACTATACTTCACTGTTGGCCATTGGTTTTGTAGTTTTTGTCATTTTTATATTTCGTCCTATTTTGTTGAGTCGGGAATTGAGAAGTACCAAGGATGTGTGATCCGACTGTAGACATTATTTATTTTTATGCAAGTAGACCTCATAGATATTGTTTATTTACTGTAAGTAGACCTCATAGACATTGTTTATTTTCATGCAAAGTAGACCTCGTAGACATTGTTTATTTTCATGCAAAGTAGACCTCGTAGACATTGTTTATTTTCTGCAAGTAGACCTCGTAGATATTGTTTATTTTCTACAAGTAGACCTCGTAGACATTGTTTATTTTCCATACAAGTAGACCTCGCGGTGTAGTATCCCAGACTGATCACATATCAAAGGTACTTCTAACACTGGGAAAGTACTTTAGTCTATTTATTTGTTGTTGATTTTTTTGTCTTTTCTCATGTCTTTTTTTGTAAAATTTTAAAAACATATGATTGATGTCTAACGTCTGTTGTATAGTCATTTTCATATATTGAAACTGCATTCAGTGAATTGTACTCGTTCCATTCCTGACTGGAAACCAATATTTTTCAGGTTAGCTGTGGCTTCACTTATCATTGGGAGATACGGGTATACTTGCAGACGAAAACCTAGAGATTAGCTAGATAGATGAGTGGTATCATTTCAATATTTGTAAGAGTTTATATTTTTCTGCAAATGTAAACGTGTGAATATTATAAATTAAATTAAATTTTGTGAATGAGCATTATTTTAATTTTGAGCATTGTGGCTATACAGCGTTCTACCGCCGACACTGCGGCATAGGTTGGCTTGGACACGCATTCGTATCCCAGAAAGCGGATGCGGGTCGTAACAAGTTTTTGTGGTGGCCCATGCAGGTCTATTTTTGCAAATAATGCTAACTCGTGATAGTAATTAAGTTAGTCGTACTATTGCGAGCCTGCGACTAGGAAATGCTCATTCACGAGTTAGGGTTAATTTAATTTAAGAGAATGACTAGGACTAGGACTAGGACTAGGACTAGGAGTCCCTTATACAAATTTACTGATGGGTAGTCTAGGCCATGCAATTTAGATAAGGAGTTATTAAATTTGGTAGTTTGTCAGATCCCCGTAGGTACATTATTACCTCTTGATATGACGATATGATCCAATGTGGATAGATTATTCGCTTGGTGAGACAGGGCTTCATAAACTTAATGATCTAACCTCGATAAATTGTTCAATTCCTTCTCTTTGCCTCTTTAGATACCATCTTCATATCTTAGTCCGAATTGCCTATTTAGTTCCTATTTTGCCCTAAGAATTATTATTTTTTTATAATTTCTGATTATGTTATCCATATACGAACCTCGAGTTAGTTTCGATTCAAAGTTTTTCCTCAGTGGTTGAATACACATGAAATAGATATTAGAATGTTTGTATTTCTTTTGTCTATAGTTATTTTCTTCCTGTTCAATCTTTTATTTTAGGGGTTGTGACTGATAGGACAAATACTTACGCTTTATTTTATAGTCAACTTGTTTTGAATCTCTAGAAGCTTATAAATTTTTACATATATAGTTAAAGGAATGTTAGTTAACTCATAATGGCAGGACAGCAGCGCACTGCCGCCATTTATTATGGAGACTATGGATTCACTGCAGCCAGCAGCGTACTGGCGAGGCACGACCCCTAGAGTAAAATTAGTTTAAGAAAAATATAGGTTATAGAATATTGCTAAAACTATGGTTAGTGGTCCTCTTTTGATCGTAGTTACCCTTGAGTCAATATTGGATAGAGTTAAGAAATGGTCGATTTTGTATCATATTTGAGTTACAAAACCAAGGGTTTACCACAGCCAGAGTATACAGACGAGGCATAATCCTCGGTGAAATGAATTCAGACGTGATTACAAGTTTAGGACACTATAGAGGATAGGACAATGCCCTGTATGTCCCATAAGATCCAAAGCCAATACTAGTGGAAGTTCTGCAAGTTAGGTAGCAGGTATCCCAATCTAGCATTCCGTAGTCCTTGTGACCTATTGACGATGTAATTGATTGACCCTAATAGGCTTACCCAGAATATAGAATTTAGAGGTCCATAACCCATTAGTCGACCAAGGCCTTATGGATAAGAAGATAGTGGGAAAATTATATAAGCAAGAACACCGGGTAAGGTTTTGACTCTCACAAAATTTAAACTACTTGTGCCTCCTTTCAAAAATCTTGCATACTTGTATTTTGACTATCTTGACCAACGCTGCTATTATAGCCTAGTTTTGCAAGCTTACTCTTTTATCGAGCTTGATTCAAGACATATGTTTAATGAGGACGCCTACTAACATATTATCTAATCAGAATCGGTGTATTACGGTCTGATCAACTATAGTGCACTCGGTTCGCTCTCTCTTTGATTATCCTACGTGGATTGAGATTTCGAGGTATCATCTATGATCTCGTCCGCGACTGCATTGACAATTCCTCTTGAATTATATGTTCGCCTTTGAATCACGTGATTGTATTCAGTGACATCTTTCTTGAACTCTTTATTATTTTTTGTCTTTCACTGATTTGGAAAGACGAAAGCTCGTAATTGGTAGATAGATACCGAGTATCCCCATGTCTATGATAGTTGTATACACAAGTGTAGTTACCATCGACCAGCCAGGTGACTAGAACCCTGCCTTGAGATAATCGTTCTCCTCTCGACCCTCAAACTACTATTGGAACCTTCTAGCCATCTGAATTTGAGAATGATTAGAATTTTACCCTTAGTCAAAATGCCAACCTAGAAGACCATCTATTCTCAAGAAACCAATTGTTGTGAGTCTCTAATTATTTGCTAGAAGCTTGCTTTAACTAGCAACCCTTAAGCCTTAACCCAACCCTTCCTCGACCCAAGCCCACAGTTTAGACATGAGATCAATAGACAAGGGCAAGGACAATCATTTACCATGACTATGGTAGACACTCATCCCGAGATTGGTTTCCAATAAATATTACCCTAGTTATGTAATTTTATTATTAAGACCTAACTAGTATTGGAACACCACAGTCACAAGCTTAGCCAATACCATTGCTTAAATACCCTGTCATGTTATGATCTACCAGTTATCAACAATAATACATGATCACTACAACCCATACCACTAGAACCCTTGTGACAATAGTCTGGCAGGCTTGACCCGAATAGAAATTCACAACTCAGTTGCTAGAAATCTTTTCATATGATGTGCCTTAGAGTTGGTTACCCCGTCGATAACTCTTGTATATGGTGGACGAGTAGATCATTCTATTTCATCGACCGTGTGTCATAGTACACACTCGTTTTCCATTTATTGATGAATGATCCTTGACTTAACTTATATCTACCGTATCCTGTTACGTCGTGCCTTATTTTTTATTAGCAAGAGTCGAGGTACAATACCCGAACTTTGGAATTCTTCTAACCTCATCGTTCCGAAAACCCTGTCCTAGCTCTTAGGGGAGTAGACTGTATGCCTTCTAAAAATTTTGGGATATACGAGGGTTACCGATTGACTAAAATAATTTCCATTAGGATGATAATTAGTGCCCCATGGACCCCCACTTTCCAGTTAGATCATTTTGGGTCCCCGTCCGTGTCATTAATATTCGGAGCACGAGACCAGCTGTTACCTTCCAAAAAATTTTATATGCAAGATCTAGACGAGTCCATCTTCATCAAGGTATATCATGTCCCACTCAAACACGTCCCCTTGTACTCTATTTTTATGGTACGACTTTCAGGTAAAAAGGACTAGCTATAACCCTTACCATAATACCGGTATATACTTTCCGACTTCCATTAAAGCCTCAACCTTGACTCAATCCTTTCGACCCAATATATAGTTGTGATCTACTCGAAGCTCACTGTAGACACACACAAAAAAGAAAAGAAAATGCTGTCTTTTCTTTATTGTCGTAAAGCACCACAAATCGAGTACGCCTGAGAGATCCTGCGCTGAGGATCTCCGAGTACAAAAAGAATTCTGGGGAATGGGACGATAGAGATCGAGCGGCATTTGCTCCTTTACTCCATTGACACTTTGATTACAAAAATGAAAGAAAACCTAAGAAAATTGCTAACTCTCGGCTCACTGGCAAGAAGTACAGCAATTTAGATCTTGAAAATATGCTTTCCGTTCTGAGTTTTGAAGAGGGATGAGGTCCCCTTTTATAGTCGTTCTTGAGCTGGAATGATGTTATGTGCTCACATGAAGGAAACACACTGGTTTTTATGTGGGCGCATAGTTCTACCTTAGGCGCATAGGATGTAGGAGCATGCAGGCTGCGAGATCGTAGGTTGGTCGTGGTGTTGACGTGGCCGCATGCTTCGGTGCACGACTGCTCGTAGAGACTGACGTGGCCGTGCGCTTCGGTGCACGTTTTGATCATGGCTTTGACCGAGCCAAGCTTGGGTGCATAGCTATCTCTCAGGCTATGTGCCCTCCTTTTGGGGAGGCTTGTCTTGGGCGCATGAAGCTTCACTGGATGGGCGCATAGAGCTTCACTGGCTGGGCGCATAGAGCTTCACTGGCTTGGGCGCATAGAGCTTCATTGCTAAAAAATTTTCATGCTTCTGCAAGACCCCCTTCAAAGTTTTTGATACTTGAACGAGTTTGAAATACTTTGAAAGAAGCATTGATCGTCTTCTCGTGATGCAATGGGCGTATAGCACGTCTCTCTCCTTAGGCGTATAGTATTTGGCCAGCCTGTCAGAGAGATACGACTGTTGAGATCTTCCTGACAGATTCATCGGGATGGAATTTGAAGAGGTCCATCCTTCATACGTCGTCCACGTCAGCAAGTGACAGTCATAAAGTGTGCAAGAGGCTGGTTCTTCACGTGGGCGCATAGGCCGTTGTAGGCGCATACTGCGCGATGGACGCATAGGCGCATAAAGCTAGTGGGCGCATAGGAAGTGGCCCGTGCCAATAAATAGGCCCTGAAGGAGAGAGAAAGCTCATTATTCCCCTCTCTTAGAATTTTTTAGAAACTTTTCATCTTCTTTCTTTCGAGAACCATATCTCCCAAGGTTGCGAAGAAATCTGCGAAGGGCAAGGGGGCTGCACCGAGTGGCTCTCCTCCCGCGGCAGCGTCCTCGGCAGTCCAGGACCTGATTCTGGGTGAGGGCATGCTTCAAAAAAAGTTTCGAGCGTTAATTTGCGACGCTCGGACTTTTCTTCTACCTTGGCGCTTGCGCCTAAGGCAACATACTTCTGTGAGCATCATTATGCGCCCACAGAAGTTATGCGCCAGCACTGTGGTATGCTATGTGCCCACATGTTGCCATATTATGCGTCCTCTAACTGTGGCACGTTATGCGCCTACGTATTATTCGTGTGTTATGCGCCCACATGTTTGTTTTGGGCGCATAGCCCTTGGGGCGCATAGAAGCCCTTCAAAACTTAATTTTTCCTGCGGTTTTTTGAGTCTGACTTTCTTTCTGTCCTTGTAGTAAGCATGTTTGTCCTGGAATTTGAGGGAATCCCTTTCGGCTCTGCTTATCTTGCCCTTGATATCAGTCCCATAACAAATATGATTAGCTCGGTTCAGGCCAAGATTAGCCAAAATTAACCTATGGAGCAGACCCTCGCCATACTTGAATAGGATAAGACCTTCTTGAGGCAGATGATTAATGATGAGAAGTTCGTGTGTGGAGGGGCACGTCGCCTCAAGAAGCCGTACTTCCTGTTTGGTGATAGTGTGGGGTTTGAAGATGGCGAGACCATACGTTTGAGAAACCCCATGGTGATCAGTCCAAAAAATCAGAGGATATGGCTACCGTCGATGGAGCGCCGGTATCCTTTGTCTGCTTTCACTGCCTTAGCTGTGCGACAACGGATGAAGTGGGAAGTAACTCCTGAGCTCCCCGGAGTCATCTCTGGGAGAATGTAATTCGACTCAGACGATCGAAGGAAGGACACTTTCAAATGTGTCCGGGGCTCTGCATCTTACTCTACGAGGGGACTGCAACCTGGTGCTGTCACGACCCGCACCCGCTATAAGGGCACGTGTACGTGACAATGCCCAGCCCTCACCGTAAAAACGACGTGGAACGCTGTAGGTTTTCTACTCTAACAATAGTTTATATATATATAAAAAACCTGTCGAGAATATGGTCAACTCCGAACGGAGGACAAGCAATGAATATATATGAGTGCTCAATCACAACTCTAAGATGATAAAGTAAAGACTGAAAGATAAGGACAACAAGACGATAAAATATAACCTGTCAAGTCCAACACAAAGAATATACAAGTCCAAGTCTCTAATACAATCCAAAATAATAACAGTCTCAAAAGTAGCTGGAGACAAGGTCCAGTACAAAAGACCTACTCTAACTAAGCAATAGGTAAAATCTCGTCAGGCGGAGCTAAGCCCTGCTGGACCAAGGTCTCTAAGTCTAAGCCCACTACGTCATCCGGACCGTAGTAGGTACTGTAATCCCCCTCATCAGCATCTGTAATATTTTGTCAACATATCCAGTCAGGATGGAACGAGTACAATCAACTAACAACAGTTCACAAGATATGACAAAATCTATAAGACTGTAAATAGAGAGTATATACAAGAAATTATGGAATGTACATGTGAGTATCATGGCAAGGTAAGCTGTAAATCTAGAGCTAGAACAAGGCAAGTAAACTGATCATGACATGTACAAGAATCAAGAATCATCTATCTAGGTGTGTGAGTACTAGCTACAACATGTGGCCGGCTTGGGTCTGCACAAGGTCTACTGATCAGCCAATCCTACGTGGAGTGTAGGATTGGTATCATTCAAGGTCTACAAGAATAAACAAGGCGGATAATGACCACACATCTACACTAGTACTCCCCGTCCCCGACTGGTAGAGTGGATCCAAGCAAGACACGTTACGACACGAGATTCTACGAGAAGGGAGCAAGTCTCCTCGAGAATCGGTGTCCATATACTGCACAAGAACTACAAGGGGGCTTGCACAAGATATACCAAGATAACGAGGAATAATATCTCATGTCGGAATCCATGAATACCAATCCGTGTGACCAATGTGTCGAGAACAAGCATATCTACACTAATTACATGAATTATAACAATCATCGTAAATTGGAAAAGTGTCAGAGAATGTACTCGCCTGTAATATGGTAAAATATGTCAACGGTATCCAATACAGCATCTCGAGGACCTATAGAGAACAAGACGTATCAATACTATGTTTTAGGAAGTAAAGTCAATTCAAATTAAACCCTATTAAGTCATTCTAGGTCAAGACAAGTCTAGTTGGGTCAACCTTGGTCATGGGAGAGTATTGGAATTCAACCCGTATCAAACTAGGTCGAAAGTTGACTTATAGTTGACTTTTGGTCAACGGGTCAACTCTAGTCAACTCTAGGTCAACCTTAGGTCAATGGTGACTAACAGTTGACTTTTGGTCAACTGTCCAAGTTTAATGGAATTTGGGACTAAACATGGTAAAGTGTTGACCCATAGTTGACTTTTGGTCTAAAAAGTCAACCATGGT
Source organism: Iris pallida (assembly GCA_029216955.1). NCBI lineage: Eukaryota > Viridiplantae > Streptophyta > Magnoliopsida > Asparagales > Iridaceae > Iris > Iris pallida. Next base: position 8,312,298 of record JANAVB010017598.1, on the reverse strand, counting down.
CAACCAAGGTCAAGACTAGGTCTAGACGACTATTTCTAATCATTACCAACCCGTACAACCCATATCCAAGTCTATCTTGGACTCCTAAACCCGTATCTTGGCCATAGGCCAATATCTTAATTTACCCTTTACAAAGGTAAATTTCTAGCCTAGGTGAATACCAAGTTAGCCTACCTACACTTGGTATTTCGACCCGTGCTCCCTAGGGTAGTAGGGTACTAGCCTATACGTTCGTTACCTACCAAGATTCCTAGGGTAGTAGGATATCTAGTCCATCTTACGGCCTATTGTCGATATCTTGAATATCTCAAGATACGCAATGGTACGGCGCGATATCGTCGCCCTAAAACCCTGATTTCAACTCGGGAGCCTATCCGCAAAATCTAATTCACGTATTCTAGGTCTCCTCCAAGTTTCATCTCATTCCGACACTCGGGGCTCGATTTCACCCTCTAACTCGATCTCCTCTAAATTTCTCTTCTCATTCCACTTCTAATTCCTATTCTAATTCTTCTCTTCCTAATTCTTTCAATTCTTCTAATTCTTTTTCCCATTCTCCTTTCCCTCATTCGCTTCTAATCGTCTTCTCATTCTTCTTCTTAACTCTTCTTCTAACTTCTTCTTCTAACTTCTTCTTCCTATTCTTCCTCTAATTCTTCTTCGTACTTCTTCTTCCTATTCTTCTTCTAATCTTTCTTCTTCTTCTATCTCATTCTCTTCCTCTAATTCTCTTCTCCCTATTCTCCCTATTCTCTCTCTCTCTCTCTATATATATATATATATATATATATATATATATATATATATATATATATATATATATATAATATATATATATATATATATATATACATAGGGGGGGTTTATGGGGGTTAATGGGGTATATAGGAGCTAAAAGGGGGGGAGGAACTGGCAGCCACTGCTGCTGCCGGTGCTTGCTGCTGCTGCAGCACCTACCTGCTGCTGCTACTGCTTCCAACTGCTGCTGCAGCTGTTGTTCTTCATCTTCTTCTCCTTCTACTTCTACATACATATCTATATATATACATATATATATACATAGGGGGGGTTTATGGGGGTTAATGGGGTATATAGGAGCTAAAGGGGGGGGGGAACTGGCAGCCACTGCTGCTGCCAGTGCTTGCTGCTGCTGCAGCAGCTACCTGCTGCTGCTGCAGCAGCTACCTGCTGCTGCTACTACTGCTTCCAACTGCTGCTGCAGCTGTTGTTCTTCATCTTCTTCTCCTTCTACTTCTAATCCTTCTATATATATATATACATATATACACACACACACACACACACATATCTATATATATATATATATACACACACACACACACACACACATATATATATATATATATATATATATATATATACATCTTCTTCTCCTTCTACTTCTAATCCTTTATATATATATATATATATATATATATATATATATATATATATATATATATATATATATATATATATATATATATATACACACACACACATCTATATTATCTATCTATATATATATATATATATATATATATATATATATATATATATATATATATATATATATATATACACACACACACATCTATATGTAAATACATATACACACACACATATCTACATATATATAAATACATACACACACATATCTATATATATATAAATACCTACACACACACATATAGATATATATATACATAGACACACACACTCTCACACAAACACACACACTCAAACACCATCTCATGACACCAATACCACCACCATCACTCTCTACACACAGAAATACATATAAATATATATACACATATATATACATATATATATACCACTATAATGGAAAACCCCCAAATAATCTCTAACCTAGATTTTTAGGAAAAATCTATAAAACCTATGGTCAAAGTGTGGAGAATCATCTCCTCTACACTTATTGTGAAGACATAAATGTGAGAGAGGAAATTAAATGGGAATTAATGGCATACCTAATTTTGGGTTGCTTGAAGAATAAAGAGCTTGGAAGAAAGAAAGAAATTTGAGAGAGAGAGAGTTAACTTAGTTGTGAAGAAAAGAGGAGGGGAGGTGGCTATGTGTGGCCGGCCATGGGGGGGGGGGGGGGGGGGGGGGGGTTGGTTTGGTTTGAATTGAATTCGGTTTGGTTCAGTTTGTTCCGGTTTAACTCTAATTAACTAATTAAGCCTCTAAAATGACTAATTAAGCCATGGAAGTAGGGTTTATGGTTTCTAGCCTAGTTAGGATGGCATGTGGGCCAAGCCCAGCTAGTATATGGGTCCCACTAGGGTCCAGACTACCCGGATCTCCAACTTAAGTCCGAATTGGATAAAACTCAAACTAAATCAAATAAATCCCTAAAAATTATATAAAATCAAATAAAATTCCTAAAAATTATAAAACTTGAAAATAATGAAAATACCCCTAATTCGAAAACTGGGGGTGATAAATCTACCCTCCTTAAAAAAATTCGTCCTCGAAATTGAATGAAAACTAACACTGCAATCATGAATTGAACAAAGAAGAAAAAGAAAGAATTTTACCTCAAGGCTCGAAGAGATATGGGAATCGCTCCCGCATGTCGTCCTCTCTCTCCCAGGTAGACTCACCTGGAGAGTGGTGTTTCCATGCAACGCGAACCAAGGGAATGACCTGGTTCCGGAGCACCTTCTCTCTTCGGTCCAAGATCTCGACCGGCTTCTCTGGATAGCTGAGTGTCGGTCCCACTTCGATCTCGGAGTGATCCAAGACGTGACTGTGATCTGCCACGTACCGTCTCAGCTGCGACACGTGGAACACGCTGTACACTCCCTCTAGTGCGGGCGGTAACTCCAGTCGGTAAGCCACAGCACCGACCATGCCCAAGATACGGAATGGTCCGATGTATCGTGGACTAAGCTTCCCGCCGCCACCAAAACGAATCGTACCACGCATCGAGAAATCCGCAGAAACATAAGATCACCAACCTAGAACAAAAACACAAGACTTAAAGCTTGATCTAAAACAATCACAATCAGACTCAAATACTAGAAAAAAATCTAAATTATACCTCAAACTCCAATGGCCTCCGGTGGCTATTGGCCCAATGCCGCTGCCTATCCTGCGCCACCCGAAGTCTATCTCTGATAACCCTGACCTTCTCTGCATCATCTACTACCATCTCAGGGCCAAGCAAAACCCTCTCGCCGACATCATCCCAAGACAAGGGAGTACGGCACCTCCGTCCGTATAGAGCCTCGAAAGGTGACATCTCTATACTGGTTTGGTAGCTGTTGTTGTAAGCAAACTCTACCAAGTGAAGGTGGTCCTCCCAAGATCCCTCGAAGTCCAAGACACAGGTACGCAGCATATCCTCGAGGGTCTGAATCGTCCTCTCCGACTGCCCGTCTGTCTGGGGGTGGTATGCGGTACTGAACTTGAGCGATGTGCACAAGCTAAGCTGCAAACTCCTCCAGAAGTGGAAAGTGAATCGGCTGTCCCGATCCGAGACTATACTCACTGGAACCCTGTACAATCGGACTATCTGTCGCACGTACATCTCGGCCAACCTCTCCGTAGACAAACCCACCTTGAAAGGCAAAAAGTGGGCCGATTTGGTCAATCGATCAACAATAAACCAAATCGCATCCTTCCCTCCTGGAGAGCGCGGAAGCCCAGATACAAAGTCCATAGTGATATGCTCCCACTTCCACTCAGGAATGGGTAGTGGCTGGAGCAATCCACCGGGTCTCTGCCTCCCGGCCTTCACCTGCTGGCACACCAAGCATCTCGAAACGAACTGAGCCACCTCAAGTTTCATGCCATACCACCAAACATGTTGTCTCAAGTCTCTATACATCTTGTTGGCTCCTGGATGCATAGAGTACTGAGAATGGTGCGCCTCCTGAAGAACCTCCTCCTGAAGTCCTCCGCTCGGCACGTACAATCTGGTACCATACCTCAACGACCCATCCCCCGCTATAGAGAACTGATCTAACAGTCCTGCCCGGACCTGCTCCCTGATGACTCTCAGAGCCTCATCCTCAAACTGAGCTGCCCTGACTCTGTCCATCAGCTCTGACTGCAACCTAGAGACTCCACATCTGTGCCTCGAACCCAGGAACTATCACCTCTATGCCCAAACTCTCCAGATCTGCCAGAAGGTGACGATCCATCGTCAAACACATGGCCACGGGATACCTGCTCAAAGCATCTGCGACCACGTTGGCCTTTCCCGGATGGTACTGTAAGGATATATCAAAATCCTTCATCAGCTCTAACCATCGCCTCTGTCTCATATTCAGCTCCTTCTGGGTAAACACGTACTTCAAGCTCATGTGATCTGTATAGATCTCAACTCGCTCTCCGTACAGATAGTGTTTCCACAGCTTCAAAGTAAAGATGACCGCTGCCAGCTACAGATCGTGGGTAGGGTAGTTCCTCTCATGAGGACGTAACTGCCTAGATGCATAGGCAATCACCTTCCCGTGCTGCTGAAGTACACAACCCAAACCCCGTCCTGAAGCATCACTGTAGATCGTGTAACCACCAGATCCAGATGGCAGCGTCAAGATAGGAGCTGTAGTGAACCTCGCCTTCAGCTTCTCGAAGGCAGCCTGGCACTCCTCGAACCAAACAAACTCCTCGTCCTTCCTGGTAAGACGGGTCATCGGCTGGGCAATCCTGGAAAAGTCCTGTACGAACCTCCGGTAACAACCTGCCAGACCCAGAAAACTCCGAACCTCTGCTACTGAGCTCGACGTAGACCAGGACTCCACTACAGAAATCTTCTTCGGATCTACTGAAATCCCCTCGCCAGAGACAACATGGCCTAGGAACTCCATGCGATCCAAGAAGAACTCGCACTTGGACAGCTTCCCATACAACTGCTCCCTCCTGAGAGTGTCCAACACAATCCTCAGGTGCTCCTCGTGCTCCTCTGGTGTCTTCGAATAGATGAGAATGTCATCAATGAATACCACCATGAACTTGTCAAGGTACTGATGAAATACCTTGTTCATCAAGTTCATGAATACCGCCGGGGCGTTGGTCAACCCAAACGGCATGACGGTATACTCATACTGGCCATAGCGAGTCCAAAAGGCAGTCTTCGGAATGTTATCCCGCTTCACCTTCAGCTGATGGTACCCGGTACGCAAGTCGATCTTCGAGAACACCCTCGTCCCGCTCAACTGGTCGAACAAGTCATCAATCCTTGGCAAAGGATACTTGTTCTTGATGGTAAGGTTGTTGAGCCCCTGTAATCAATACACAGACGTACCGTACCATCCTTCTTGGGGACGAAAAGAACTGGCGCACCCCAAGGTGAAGAACTAGATCGAATAAAGCCCTTGTCCTCCAGCTCGTCGACCTGTCTCTTTAGCTCCGCTAACTCACTGTTGTTGATTCTATAGACGTGCTGGGAGATAGGCTCAGCGCCCGGCACTAGGTCTATAGAAAACTCAATATCACGATCTGACGGCATCCCGGGCAACTCCTCGGAAAAGACATCCAAGAACTCAGCAATGAGTGGATGTGGCAACTCCGGCCCCGCCAACAACGCTCCGCAGAATCCATCTCCCTACTACTCCGCTGCACCCCTGGTGAACTCATACTCCGGCTCTCCCGGCAGCCTAAACAGAATCCTGCCCCCTCTGCAGTCGATGCTAGCGTGGTGCATGCTCAACCAGTCCATACCGAGTACCACATCGTAACTCGAAAGTGGCATTACGAGCAAACACGCACTCAGCTCCCGACCTCTCAAAGAAACTCTCCGCCCCTTGCAAACATTATTAACCAGGATGATGCCATTCCCAGTCATAATCTTGCAAGTCCTACCAAGATACTCAGCAATGATATTGTGCCTAAGAGCAAAAGAAACAGACACAAAACTGTGCGTAGCACCAGAATCAAACAAGGCTAAAGCTGGAAAAGAATCGAGCAGAATAGAACCTGCGACAACATCTGCAATAGGCTCCATCTCCTCGGCTGCAAGAGCAAAGGCTCTACCCTGTCCACCTCGCTGCTGGTGGTGCTGAACAAACCGGTACTTGCTGGGTCAGAAGTGGACCCCTCGGCTGCACTGCAGGTACTCTCGCCGGTGCCCCCTGAGCTGCTACCGCTCCACGGGCCACGCTACTAGGGTTCGCAGCACAATCCCTCAACTGATGTCCGGCGGCACCACAATAGAGGCACAACCCCAGCCTCTTCCGACAGACCTCCCAGACGTGACCAGGCTTCTTGCAGAAGTGGCTAGGAGCCCCATGCTGTGCCTGCCTCTGCTGAGTGTGCTGCACCTGCTGAACCGGTGCTCTAGCCTGAATCTGCGGCTGGTGATGCTGGAAAGAACGATGCTGAAGCTGAGGGCGCTTAGTAGCCCCCGAAAAAAGATTACGCTCCCTCTTGG
>JANAVB010017598.1:8138395-8300895 GCA_029216955.1 Iris pallida | reverse complement strand
GGCTATATAATTGAATGTTGTATGTTGTTTGGGAGTTTAGGTGAGTTCTGAGTTAGGGTTTGCTTTTGAGTTTGATTCCCAGGTTGAGTTTGTGAGTCTATGAGTTAGCTTGGGTTGTAGTTCAGTTCAGTTTGTGGGTTTACATACCAGTTTGGGATAAGTTTGGGTTTACAGTTTCATATATATAGTATATGTAGGTATTGTTGGGATATGAGTTATACTATATTTATGAGAGGATATATGTATATATATGTATATATATATATATATATATATATATATATATATATATATATATATATATATATATATATATATATATATATATATATATATGTTATTGTATATATATGGTATACATATGTGCTTGACCTAGTGTACCTTAGCCTATACCCTGAGATATCTATAGGATTACCTAGAAATGAACCCAATAGGCTAATTGAACTTGTGGACTAGAGTTTGACCAAAACCCTAGCTAGTAAGTCTACTACCGATATCGCCAATACCAATACTCATAGGAATAGTCTGATACCGATTCCCATACCTATATGTTGTTGCTCAAGCCGTTTATAGCTACAAATGCGTAAGTGCAACATGAAAATCTCATCTGTTAAATATGTTACCTAAGAGCATCATTAGTAAGGGCAATTCATTACTACAGTGTATAGAGTATCCTAGAAGTGTAGGTATGATTGGTATATCGTATTACATAGAGTGTATTGAGTATCCATTCGGTCTATAAGAGTTACTTCACTCATTTGGTCAAGACAAGTAAACTTTTTAAATGTTGACGGTATATATACCGTCAATATTTGGTTTTGCCTTGTAGCTACAGGCAGTTGCCTACATTTTGCCTTATAACTTGGCCTTTGGCCTGTGCTTGAGTAGTGTGGACTTCCAGGTTAGGGTGTTAGTTCATGATTAGCATTGTTTAGATATTAGTTTCAGTTAAAGGGTTAGTTTAGATTAGGATATTAGTTTATGTTAGAAGGAATATGAGAGTTAGTAGATGTTGAAGTAGGATATTAATTTATTAGTTAGGATAGATAGTTTGAGTTAGGATACTACTCAAGCACAGGCCAAAGGGTCGATATTGGATATTAATTTAAAAAGTTTTACCTTTCTTGAAAAACTGGGTGAAGTAACTCTTGTAGACCCAAAGGGTCGATATTGGACAGTTGGGATGAGTATCAGAATCGGTATCGGATTAGTATCGACCGTATCGGATTAGTATCGGCTGTATGTACTTAGTGTCGTATGCTCCTACAAGTATAATTATATACCTCGACCGTATATACTTAGTATCGACCGTATCGAATTAGTATCGGTCTATCGGATACGACACTTTGACACAAGACAGTTGTTTTAGTTCCAACACAGTTGTTTTTGTTTCTTCCTTCAAATTCTTTGTTTATAAAATGTGGAATGAATGAACATTTTATGTTGCGCACCCATATCTAAACTGCCTTAACATTCATTCACTGACTGTAATGTGCATGTATCTATCTTACAGAATTATCCTCAATTGGATATGGATATGAATTACTACTTACGGAATCGTTTGTGGATGTACAACCGTCATCCTGATGACATGTACGGTGTGCAGGATGAATTCATAGAGGGTGTACAGCAGTTCCTGCAGTTTGCCAAGGCATTCCCTCAGTACATGGACGGTACCAAAATTAAGTGTCCGTGTGTGAGATGTCACAACTTGAAATATCATCCAGAAGTGGAAGTCACGTATCATTTATAATCGAAGGGTTTCACGCCGAATTACTATCAGTAGAGTGCGCATGAAGAACTTGTGTCTTTAGCATCGGAGTATGAGCCTTATGTGGATGTCCACAACAACGCTGCTTACGACGATGGGTTGGTGAACATGATTTTTGACACGACGGGGCCTAGTTTCGATCCGGACGATCATGATGCACCGAGGAGGCACCGAACGCCGATGCTGTACATTTCATGGAGTTGCTGGAGAATACAAGGACTCCATTATATCCTGGTTGTGAGGATCATTCACCGTTGGAGGTGGTTACAAGATTGTTGAGCATCAAGTCCGATTTTAACATGTCGCAAGATTGCTACAACCGTCTTATGGAGTTACTTATAGAAATATTGCTTGAGGGTGCTAAGTTGCCTAAAGACTTCTACCGGTCTAAGAGGATGGTGAGATCGCTCTGGATGGGATACGAGAAAATCGATGTATGTCGCAACGGGTGCATGTTGTACTACAAAGACGACAAGGATGAAGACGCCTGCAGATTTTGTGGTGCCGATCGCTACAAGGGCAGTGGTAGAGGAAAGTTTATTGGTGCCAGGAAGCCTACCGATTTGATTTACTACTTGCCATTGATGTCGCGGTTGCATTGGTTGTTTATGGTGAAGGAAACTGCAAAAAATATGAGTTGGCATAAACGGGAGCAGATCGAAGGAGTGTTGGATCACCCATCTGATGGAGAAGCATGGAAGCACTTTGATCGAGAGTATCCAGATTTTGCTTCTGATCCGCGTAATATCAGATTGGGTCTATGATCCAACGGTTTTACCCCATTCGGACTTTCGGGATCCCAGTATTCGTGTTGTCCTGTGATTATCACTCCGTACAATCTACCGCCTTGGATGTGCATGAAGACTCCGTATATGTTCCTCACCGTTATTATTCCAGGTCCGAATAATCTGAAAAGGAACATCGATGTGTATTTACAGCCATTGATTGATGAGTTGAATCAGCTGTAGGAAGTAGGTTCCAACACGTACGATGTATCTAGAAAACAAAATTTTTAGACATGGGCAGCACTTATGTGGACCATCAACGACTTTTCGGCCTATGGTATGTTATCTGGATGTAGCACGCATGGTCATCTTTCATGTCCGTATTGCATGGACCGTACTAAGGCTTTTCGTTTAAAACACGGAGACAAACCGTACTTCTTCGATTATGATCGATAATTCCTGCCGAAGGATCATCCGTACCGGAGGAACATGAATGCTTTTCGTACTGGCATTGTAGAGAAGGCTAATCCTCCGCCAAGGTGGCCCGGATGCACGATATGAAAAGAGGTAAAAGATTTACCAAGAGCTATTGAAGAGCCTGCTACGGACTACAAGTGTGACAGATTTGGTCGCACTCATAATTGAACGAAGAAGAGTATATTCTGGGATCTGCCATATTGGAGCACCAATCTGATTAGACATAACCTTGATGTCATGCATATCGAGAAAAATGTGTTTGACAACATAATTAATACTGTAATGGACGTAAAGGGGAAGACGAAAGACAATCCAAAGGCTAGATTGGACTTGGAAGAAATATGTAGACGTCCTGCATTGCATTTGATAGAAGACGGGAATGGGAAGTTGAAGCAGCCTAAGGCAATTTTCTCACTGGAGAAGGAGGATAAAGTGAGACTTTGTAGGTGGATTCATGGTCTGAAATTTCCAGATGGGTATATTTCGAACTTGAGAAGATGCGTCGACCTCAAGGAGAACAAACTGACAGGTATGAAGAGCCATGATTGTCATGTATTCATGGAAAGATTAATTCCGATTGTATTCGAGAATTCTTACCCCCGGTTGTTTGGGATCCATTGACCGAGCTTAGCATATTCTTCAGAGATCTTTGTTCTAGTAAGTTGCTCGTCGATCGTCTAGAAAAGTAGGAGAACGATATTACGGTAACACTGTGCACGCTCGAGAAGGTATTTCCTCCTGAATTCTTCGACTCCATGGAGCATTTGCCAATTCATCTTTCCTACGAGGCACGTGTTGGTGGGCCCGTTAGTTATCAGTGGATGTACCCGTTTGAGCGATATTTAAACCACCTAAAGAGGAAGGTGAAAAACAAGACTCGGGTCGAAGGTTCTATTTGTGAAGCCTATATTCTCGAGGAGATTACAAAGTTCTGCTCGGCGTATTTCAAACCTCATATTGCTACGAATAGAATGAGGGCTCCGTGTAATGCCTGTGGTTCGTATTACGTATTTCTGGAATACGTGTACGTATCTATTCTTGTATTGCATGATTGGCTTGGTCTATTCCTGGTTCGGGTTGGTTGGTTCGGCTTGGCTTGGTTTTGATTGGGTTCATGATGAACCCAAAGTGAACCCCTAACTACCACCACCATTTTGTATTTATTAGCCCTCTTTATTCTCTCTCTTCATTACTCATCTTCTTTTTCCTCATTTACTTTCTTACCTACCAGAGAGAGAAGAGAGAGGTCTAGGCAAGTGCAACTTGCTTCATGGAGAAACTCCAATTTTATTACTTTATTCTCTTCCTTACTACATTCTAAAGCACTTTAGTACTTGGCATTTTTACTTTTCATGGCTAGATTCTTGTAGATCTATGTTTATTCTATTTTCGGATTTCTTGGGTTTTGATCTACTTAATCTTGTTATTTCTATGTTTTGATGGTTCCATGTTGTAGAGAATTTTATTCTATCCCATTTTGACCTATGGAAGTTCGGATTTGGGCTCCGGATGAAAATTTTATGAAGCTTGCAAGGCATGGGTTCCTAGTGTTCTTCTCCTCGGAATTTTGGAGAAGAAGAACAGTTCCTTGGCGCATGGCTGTACTTGACCGCATGAGTATTCATGCGGCAAGTCGCCATCAGCCGTATGAGACCCTTGTACTTCTAAACCGCATGAAACTTAGTCCCAGCCGCATGAGGCTGAGTCTCATACTCAGCCGCATGGGCTCATTTCCCATCAGCCGCATGAGTCTACATGGACTTAGTCGCAGGACTGGAAACGAACTCTTCTCGAGCCGCATATGCAACTGTTCCCCCCAGCCGCATAAGCCATCGCATTGACCCAGCCTCATGCGTCCTCACTTCTTCCGGGCCGCATGGGTTTTGCTATGTGAGCCGTATGGACTTGAGTTTGCCATCAGCCGCATGAAGACCCCCTTTCTAATTCGAGCCGCATATGCGCTCACCTCCCTGAACCGTATAAACTCAAGCACTTGCCAGCCGCATAGGCCCTGATCCCCGAGCCATATGAGAACCCTAGACCCTGGCCGCATGGACTTCTGAGTCCGGGCCGCATGATCCCGATTAATTCCAGCCGCATGCGCCTTTGCATTTCCAGCCGCTGGCGCCCTTGTACTCCCAGCCGCATGTGCCCCCTCCTTTCTTGGCCGCATATGACTGAGCCGCATGACTTTCTCATGTTTGGAATGATTATTGTACTTGACATGGTATAACAAGGGACTAGCACAACATGACAGTGACCCGTAGTGGTGCACTCCTGACATGACCAACCTGACATGATAGTGGTCCGTCGTGGCGCACTCCTGACAAGTACACCTGACATGATTTATCTTAAACAGCTGTTGCGACGACTACCTGACATGACATGACCTGTATAATTACCTGGACACCGTGGGCGATTGTGCTTGTACAAATAATCCAGTCCTGTCTTGCATCATGTCTAGGAGGGGACTCCTGAGTACCACGGTCAGGAGTACCTACTAAAATGGACTAAGGTTAATAACTAGATTAATACATTAGTCATGAAGAGATTTTCCAGCTACAGGCAATCCCGTTACCTGGGCGCGCCTGGGATCTGTAGCCTGCCGTCGAGTAGGGCACATTTCCAGCACACTGTCATGTGTTGCACCTTTCAAGCTACTTAAGGGTACATGCATTTCCTGGACGATGTACCCACCTGAATTTAACCCTAATCTTTCGTCGTGGGTAACCTGGATGGTCTGCAGGGCTTGTGGCTGTAGAGTAATCTCACTGCATCTTGTTAGTAACTAGGCCTGTGATAACCCTAGTTAGTTAAAGTATCAAGCCGTAATTCTTGCTTGGCCGTGAAATGATTGGATGGAGTTTAACCAGTCTAGTCTTGTCCTGATCCTGTTCCAGATTACTACATGACCTGAATGCCTGTAATTATTTTACCGATAAATGGTGAGAATTCCAAGTTCTGTTCAGACGAAGGGTTATAACCCCGGTCCTTGTTTGGTTTACGGGTTGTAACCTGGTTATCTGAATTGTTCCATGGTTATCTCGTCGTATATTATCCTGATGTATTTTCTTTATTTCCAGTTTTTACCTTATTTATACTCTTGTGATGATTGCTGGTTTTAGTTCCTAAGTGAAGCTTTCTTTGTGGCACTTGCTCTTTCTGGGGTCTGACCCAGCTGGTTTTGTATGGCCAGATTTCGGAGCAGCTCCAGAGGATCTACCGACCTTCCAGCCAGATGGTGGCCACTAGACGGAAACCTGGCAACGAGTGGGTTTATTTTTGATCTCCCACTTTATTGTAAAAATATTCTTTTGAGGCGTTTAGCCGACGAGCACCTGTTTAGCTCGATTGCACTTTACTTACTGTCTGCCTATGGGCTGTAACATGATTGACAGATCCTAGGGTTGATCATGTATGACTAAACTCTTGCTAGTCCTCACATTTTGTAACGACTAGCTTCATGATCAGCTGAATATGTAATATTTGGGACGTCTTATTATTGTATATTTAATGATCATACATCTTGTAACATTTACTTACTTGCTTGTGATTGAGACACTAGGCTTGTTCATGACCATAGAAGACTGTTGGCTTGTAGTAAACCCTCATGTATCTAGACAGCCGTGACCGTATAGCGAGATGGAATCCATTTCAATATACGTAGCTGGCTATGTCTGTCCCCGCTCTCCAGTATTCTGGTTCTGGGGCGTGACACTCCGAGAAACGACGACGGTTATCAAGAATCTAATGATGGAATACTGAAAGTATTCAATGCATCCGGAAAGCCTACGGGGAAAATAAAAAAGAGATATTTGAATGACGAATAGCTAAGGGCTGCTCAGTTGTATGTATTACTCAATTACGACGAGGTTGAAGTGGAGAAGCTAGAGGGGTAAGTAATTAATGATGAGCTTACGTCATCTCAATGTAATAGTATAAGCTAATATTATTGTACTAATCGACGGTTGCTTCGTTATTTTTCAGCACATATAATGCTGAGTTGAGGTCGGTTAGACCCTACCTAACAGACGAAGTATTAGAACAAGAAATGAGACGTCATTTTCCTTCTTGGTTGAGCGAATATGTAAGCAGCCCGGTAATTACTGGCCTCTTTTAATGCAACTACACAATAAATAACATACTATCTCTTCTTCGGTATTCAGGTCGATCGTCTAATTTCACCCGAGATTGAATTAATTAGAACTCTTGCCAAGGGACCAATTACTTTTGTTAAAATATGGCCAAGTTACTGTGTTAATGGCTTTCGATTCAAGTCGACAAATGCTTCGATCAGAGACAGCTTCCTGGATCTTGATTCCACGAAAAATAGTTGTTTGTGTATCAAATCTTCGAACTACAAAGACGTCGATCCAGGAAATAATTTCTTTGCCATCTTGCGAGAGATTGTAGAGTTGACGTATAATTATGGCAGAGAACCTGCAAAGATCGTGTTGTTCAAGTGTGAATGGTTCGATCCGACTGAAAATTAAGGTTAAAAAATTGACAAGCATGGTCTTGTGGATATAAACTACAAGCGTAGATATCAAGGCTACGAACCATTTGTCCTAGCAACTCAAGCTCAGCTCGTGTACTTCACAGCTTATCCGAGACGGGAAGCAACGAAGTCTGAATGGTGGGCAGTATGTAAGACTAAAGCTAGAGATACTTTTGATGTTGATGAAAAAGCTTATCAGGAGGACGAGCTATCTCTTGTAACCAATATTGTTGATGTGGACTCCACGAAAGTTACGCATTACACGACACATAATGTAGAAGATGTAAAATTTTCCGAAAAGGAAGACGAAGGCGAAGATGAAAGTGAAGATGAGGAGGAAGATGAGGTCGAGGAAGACGAATAAGATGATTATTCTGAAGATGATTGAGAGAGACGTACTTTCTTTTTCTTATTATGTAGAGTTGGTTATTATCTGAATGTACTATCTGGACTTAGATGTTTCATGTAGAATGTACTATCTGAACTTAGATGTTTCTTGTAAAATATACTATCTGGACTTAGATGTTTCTTGTAAAATGTATCATCATATGAACTCTTGGTTATTATCTTGTCTTTGTTGCACTTTCATATTTCTAGTCTCTATTATTTGTTGTCTTTATTGTATCTCATCATATGTTGTTATCAGGCATGACAGGTCATCGCGGATCGTTCCGTATTTTCGGCCAACATGGGGCACGAGGTACTGATACTGGCAGAGGACAGGGTACTCCTTCGGTACCTACTGGTGGTACTGCTAGAGGACGGGATTCTTCTTTGGTACCTCCTACTGGTACCGGCTCTGGATCCTCGTCGCCCAGTACTCCTGTGTATCGAACAGTAGCTCCGCCCGCCACGATGCTACGGGGTATATCTCCTGGGACGAGTAGTTCCAGGCCTGAGACTGCTCCCGAGAGTAGCGTTCCTCCTGCTGATACGACGATGGAGGAAGATGAGCAGATGAAGGAGGCTGCGCCGGCAGTCGACCAGTATCAGGAAGATGATGCCTGCGCACCTCCGGAGGAGACGAGGACGGAGATCTGGGCCGACGGTACAAAGTAAGTATTTTGGTTTATTATTTTTTTTGTGTTTATCATAAATTAACTTTTCTCATTAATATAATATGTCTGTATAGATATCGTTTCCCGTTGGTACAGAGACGCCTAGGCCAGCTTCTGAGGCAAAATTATGGAGGTCCTTGGATAAACTACTCGGATGCTCCGGACGATAGGAAGGTCTACTGGTTTGCGCGCTTCAAGGTTAAAATAGATTTGCTTTTAACATGAATCATTTGATTTATGCATATTATATATTACTGAAAAATATTTGGTTTGCGTACTCTTCTAGGATATGTTTTTCTATCCACCGTACCGGGCCGAGCTGATCGAGGGGATATTTTCTGCTGTCGCTGCTAAGCTGATCCGCGACGCTATCAATGATCTGAAGGCTCATGATCGTGCCGAAAAGATGATCCAAGGTTGGATCACCCCTGATCAGTGGGATGCGATGAAGGCTCGATTCAACGAGCCAAGGTACAAGAAAAAGTCCGAGAAGGCCAAGGTGGCTAGGCAGCATGCCTCGAAGTGGTGCGGTAGGTCGATTCCGATGACGGAACATTTTCGTCGTCTGGTACGTATTTTTCTTTCAAAAATATTATTTTAATACAAATCTGATAAATTATTACTAAGATAATATATTTAATTACAGGTAAGGAAGGTCGGTAACGCCGACATGGTGACCGTCTTCCTGGCCACCCATCGGAAGAACGAAGCCCTTATTGACGAGAGAGCCGTGCAAGCCTATGTAAGTATTACAATACTATTTGTTAGTTATAATACTTCGTGTTAATTTTAATATAACTTAGTAAATATGCATTCAAATAAATATTCATGTAGTTAGAACTAATAAGTAATTAATTAAAAATTAGAATCATAGAGTACTATCCATACTTTCTAGGCCGAGTATCAGAGGCTTCGGGACCGGACGGCTGCTAGTGCACCTACTGCGGGAGAGGCCGGTACTTCTTCGCAGCCCACTCAAGCTCCGTCGGCGGACAAGCTGTGGATGATCGCCGCTGGTGGCCTCCGTAGGGGTACGTACTACGGTACGGGATTGTCACGACCCGTACCCTAGAGTTAGGGCACGAGAACGTAACGACGCCCAGCCTACGCCGTAGTGTCGGCGGTAGAACGCTGTCCTTAGTCACAACATCTAACAATATAAAGCTAAGCAGTTTATACTCCCCGAATGGGGGTGACATAGCAGATACATATTCAATCACATCTAAGGTAGAGCATGATAAGGATAGATAAAACATGAAATCCAAAATAAATACAGGAGATAGAGGTCTAAGTGTCTAAGATACATGAACCCAGAAGTACAACTCAAAACTCAAATAAAGATACAGTAATCCCCAAAGTAAATACAACTCCAGACAAAAAATGAAATAACTACCTAAACAAACCCTACTGTGTCTCCTCTAGGCTAGCAGGCACCTCCGGCTATCTGTAAAATTTATCAACAGGTCCAGTCAGGACTGGAGCGAGCACAGTACATCTCAACAGATCATAGCAGGTTAGAAAACATATAACATGCAGTAAAGTAAGATACAGGTACTGAGGAAAAAGCAGTATGTAAACAGGAAGAGCTGTAATAGAAATATCTACTATACATAGAGAACTAGCAGTGACTAGTGAGTCAGAGTACAACATGAACATGTAAATGGCCTGGGATGATTCAATGAAGACACTACGGAATGATTCAATGAAGATACTACTGGTGTATTATTCACATGTCCACTTCTACTCCCCCGTACCCCCAATCAATACACAAGGATCCAGCCAGGTTATGTTATGATACTATGTTCAGACCCCGAAGGTGATAGACCCTGAAGGTAATAGACCCCGAAGGTAATGGACCCCGAAGGTAATGGACCCCGAAGGTGATACATAGTAGACCCATAAATGGGATAGGGATTCCAGGATGACTCTGTGATCATAAGAGTATATGTCACAAGTGATCGAAGAATCAACGAAGCATAGTGATACGCCATGTAAGTGAAACGCACAAACATAGAGTACCCGATGCTCCCTAAGGATAACATCTCAAGAAAGGATCCATATAGTACCAATCCGTGTGACCGTCATGACAGTACAAGTAAAGTAATCTACTGCAGAAAATAATTCTAAGCAAGATATGAAATGATCAGAGAATGTGCTCCCCTCGATAACCTGAACAGCTGATAAGTAGAGAGGGTCCCACTGAAGCCACAGAGTCCTAATTAAAGCAACACAGGTTACAAGGTGTTTAAGTTGAAATAAATGAATCCCTACAGGCAATCTATATTATTCTAGGTTCTTCTAAGTCAAATTAACTCTAGGTCGACTCCGGTCAATAATCTAGTCAAACTAGGTCAAGTGTTGACTTACAGTTGACTTTGGGTCAACTCTGGTCAAACAGGGTAAATCTAATCTAATTATTAAAGTGTACTTCGTTATTTGTACGTCGAAACTTACGGCACGCAAATCGAGATAAGAAGATTATCGGTAAGGTTGATAATCTTATTATAGTGATCCACGTATCCAACTTGTCAATTTCAGCGATATGAGATCACTGGAATTGACTGATCTCAGTTTCGTTGTACTAATCCCGAAATACGAACATTATGTGAATTATTTATTAATTAATTATAAAAAGGTTAAACTCAGAGAAATTATCAACAAACATTGTCGGACGATGAAATGATCATCGCCAACGTGTCTAGAATGGTCAAATTAGCTAGGATAGCCTACCCAACGGTCCAATTTGGACACAAGGGCAAAAAGGTAATTTCGGGTCAAAACGGTGTCCGTGTCGGAGCCGTTTTGCACCGAAAAATGTGCAAGAAAATAAGTGTATAAAATATAACAAATTATATGTCCATGCAACCAGAATGACGATACGAACCCAACGGCATCTCTAGAATTGGATTCCGTTGACCCGAACTCAATTTGGCCCGTTGACCAGAACTTGGAATTCCGGTTTGCACGGAAATGCGTGCCGGAGCCAAAGTTCTCAAAACTCAGCAAACTACCTGTCAACGAGTCCAGAATGATGATACGAACTCAACGGTATCTCCGAAATTGGATTCCGATGAGCCGATCTCAAAATTACCCGTTGGTCCGGATATTGGTATCCGACTTGCACCGAAATACGTGCCAGACCCAATGTCCACCAAAACCTAGCAAATTATATGTCAACGTGTCCAGAATGACGATACGAACTCAACGGTATCTCCGGAATTGGATTTCGATGAGCCGGCGTCAAAAAGTCCCGTTGACCTAGAATGTAGGACCCGCTTTGTACCGAAATGCGTGTCCGGGCCCACGTTTTTCAAATCTAACAAATTTTATATGAAAACATGCCAGAACGACGCCACAAGTCTAATGGTGGTGTCAGAAATGAAATCTGGAGTCCCGTGGTCAAAAATAGAATTTTATAAGTTGGAAATTACGAATTCGGACGGCCAACTTTGGCGTCGAATTCAACCAATCAAACAAGCTCACAATGAAACAAAACTGGAGGGGTAGCAAGAGGGTTATACCAGCTTCGCACTGGAACTGGTAGCATGCCAAACGGAGCTGCGGTGGAGGAGATACAAGCTGACGAAGTTGGCCCCGCGAAACTGTCCAAATTTAATACACTTTAAACGGTCAACTTGGTGGCCGATTTTCATGTATCAAACGATAAAAGTAACGGACGAAAATTGACATGAGCGAAGGTGGATATACCGAGATTGTGACGGAGTGAAGAAATCTCCGATCCAACGGTCGGATCTCCAGGAAAACGCACACGAAGTTGCTGCGACGGGGCGCCAAAATGAACTTCATTTCGCGCGCGTCACGACGGGACATCGTGCAAAACGCACGAATCGCCTATACGTCGCGCTGGAGGACGAGAGGGCGGACCCAGGGGGTCGCCAGAGGGGCACCCAGCCTAGGGGGAGGCTACGGCCACGTCGGCGTGGCCGGCGGTGGCGCTCAACCGCGCGTGCGCGCGCGCGAAGTACGCGCGCTGCTGCTGTGATGCCGCTACTGCTGCCTGCTGTGCGCGCTGGTGGCACGTGGCGGCGCGGCGCGCCTGGCCCGGCGGAGGCGCGGCGAGGTGGCATGCTGTGCTGCCAGCGGCGAGGTAGTGGTGGCGGTTGTGGCCCGGTGGAGTTGATGGTGGTGGCGGTGTTGAGGTCGGTTTGATGGAGAAGGAGGAGGGAAGAGGAGAAGTTGGAGCTGTGTGTGGTGGTGAAGGTCGGCCAACTGCGGCCGAGGCCGGCCAGGGGGCCACGGCCAGGGTGGTCGGGTTGCCCAGAAGAAGGAGGAGATCGGGTTTGTAGGGGGGGTGGTGGTATTGAAGCTGCTGTTGTAGTATGATATGTTGAGTTTTTGTGTAGGAATTAGTTGGTGAGAGAGAGAGAAAGAGATAAGGTAGTAAATGAAAGGAGAGAGAAAAAGATTCCTTCCCAAATAGTTAGGGCCGGCCAATATTGGCTGTTGGAAGTTTGTGTGGGAAAAGTTGCATGGGGAAAAATTGAATGGTTGGGATTGATTGGAGAAATCAAGGGCTAGATTGGAAAATAGGGAAAATAGGGAAAATAGGAAATTTCAATAGGAATAAATCAAGGAAAATTTTCAATAATAATTAAAAATAGGTAGCATGGATATTTAGTATTTTTCAAGGGCAATGAGGCTGAGGATGATGGTGATGATTTAATTATGGAAAATCAATGGCTAAGATTAAATGGGAAAAAAATAGGTCATTCCCATAGGAGTTTTAATAAAAAGAATTTTCCAATAAATATAGAAAAATAAGGAGAAGAGTACTTGATATTTTTGGACAAGAAAAAAATATGAGAGTGCTACGATGGAGGGTAGCACGAAGCTGGACTGGGCTCGGTGGAGCCGGATTGGATCAAAACTGGACATTGTGCGAAAATTGAATTAAAATTAGACGTCGATGATCATGGAGAAATAAGTAGCACATGGGGATTCCAATAAATGGGACACAAGTGACGGACGGATAGTAGGCTCAAAGTGGGCCATGTCTATAGTTGGGGCGGACAGGTTTTGGTCGACAGGGGACCCACAAATCAAGTTGGAAAATGAATGTGACGCCGTGGAGTGAAATAAAATCGGGTCACGTGTCGGAAAAGTTGCACGAATCAAATGGAGCTCAAAATGACGTGTCTGAGTGGGACACAAAGGTCATGGGTGACGAGCGTCTCGAGTAGATCATCAATGAGGAGTTGGTTTCAAGAAACTGACTGGTCTTGCGCTCCCAATTTAAATGTCATGGTAACGCGCTGAAAATGATCAAGGAAAAGAGTGGAAAAATAAATAATAATCAAATGGTCTAAATTGACCCGAAGTTCAGCAAAGCAGAAAGAGCACAAGGGAACAAGTTTGGGTGGGACACCATATACCGTCATGAAGGTAATCGTGTCCACTCCAAAACTCGTGAAGAAGATTTCCAGAGTTGAACATCCCTGATACTCCAATTATCAATGGCATGAAAGAGTACACTTACAGATAAATAAATAGAATAAAATATTTATCAAACCAAATAACCAGAAAAATAAAATAAAATGAAAAAAAATTAACCCGAAATTCAGGGTGCTAACATCCTACCCACCTTATAAAAATTTCGTCCTCGAAATTAAAATGTCCATACTCCCTCTAGGTCAAACCCCCACAATCAAGTCCCAGAACTTAAACAAATCATACCATCAAAAAGAACAACGTCCAGGGTCATGGCATACGGTGGTAGTGAAAGTCTCATCTAGGTATACTAGTCATACTAAGCAAGGCGGTCATCGGGTATCAAAACACACAAGCAATCCAGAGTGCTAAACTTAGAAAAGATACAGAAATAACAATCATCAAAACTGTAAGACAGCCTACCATCCTATGTGAAAACTGGTACTTATCATAAAAATAAAGAAAAGTAACTACCAATTATCTTTAAAGGGTTCAGAAAAATCAAAATCAAAGTTAAGAATGAAAGTCACTTGCATGAAAAATCCAATCACAATATATATTAAAAATATTTATTCTCGATACGATCTAGGTTGATCGAATTGGGGAAATCAAAATTTAGGCAATGTGGAGGACAGCTCAACAAAGTTTGAGAACGAGCATACAAGGATAGAGATTCGGGTCACAATCAAAATTAAGTACAACCAAGATATAATTATGATAAGAAAAGATAATCGAAGTCGATTTGGTCGTGATTAAGGAACTAGGATTCAATGATGTTGAAAATCCTTTTAGAGAAAAACACGAAAGGATTTCATACGAAGGTCAGTTAATCATCTCTCTCTAACATTATCAGTTTACCATTTGCCAATCATATTTTCTCACAAATCCTAATATAAAATCAACCGTTATATGTCTACCCTCAAAAATTTTATAATCTTCAGTCATCTAAACTTTTACCATGATCACCATAGACAAAATTTCAAACTTCTAAAATATTTTCCATGAGACATATCCCTCTTATTCAGGAGTCGACACTTATTCATTAATCAAAATTTTCAATTTCCATCACCTCATTTTAATTTAGATCCGAAATCCCTAAATCCAGTTTATAAAATCCTTGTACTTGTTTAAGTCAAGTCTCGCACTTACTAAACTCCAATACCACTATGTCACACAAAATTTTATTCTTGTTTATAAATCAACCTTCATAATTTCCTCAACGTTCACCTTCAATTATTTTCCCTTTGAATTCTACAATTTCTCCAATCATCTAAAACAATTCCTATAGCTTAAAATCCTTGTTTTCTCTGTCTCTAGTCACCCTCTTACAATATCTGGTTCAACTTCGCATAATCATAGAAAATAATCAAATTCTCATTTCCATCTCTAAATTTTACATAGCCTTGTAATAGTTCCCAAGAATCAATAACCAAGATTTTGTAAGTTCTCAAAACTAGGTTGACCTCTGATATATATATTTTTGAAGCACATCCATGAATTACTCATAACCAAAATTTCTGCAATTGTTTCTAAATTAATAACATTTATCCCTCGATTTCATTTGTAAACCGCTACCACATCTCCATTTCGAATTTTTCACATTTGACATCCATCATTTTGATTCCTACAAATCATTCCATGATAACCATTCACGTTATTTTCATACTAGATGATTTACGTCACTTCTTCAACATTTCTCAGATAAAAACGATATGTAAATTCAAGAGTTCAAGTACAGCTGATAGAAAGAGATACGAGCCAGAATTGATATAATCAGGATAGTTGTATAAGACAAGGAATGATGGTACTAAAATATTGGCAGGAAAAGAAATGGTAATAAAATATGTTCTGCTTATCCGTTTTAAAAGAGGAACCCATTTGAAATCCAGAACTAAAATATCAATCCCAAGATAAAGTCTAGCAAAATCATTGATTTGTTGAATTAAGAAGAAATTCATGGAAGAAGTTACCCAAGGGTTTATGAAAATAGCTAAAGCTACTCCTAAGTTAAATAATGAGAGGCAAGGCAAAACAAAACAATTAATAATTCTCTCTTTTTTGAAGGACTGAAACAAGGTAGAGAAAATATGTTCGAAAATATTTAAAGTACAATCTGATAATCATATGCGTCTGTCTAAAATTATGGTACTCTAAATCCTCGTCATACCAGTAAGCAAGGCTACGATAATCACAGAGCCCTTGACTTATGCACATATCTCTAGAATCATGGTATTTAACATTTTTGCGGTGCCGCTAGCTTGGCTGCGAAAACCTTAAATTCCCACTCCCGAGAAATATATCCAAAGTCAGACTATATGTCCTCACCATGCTGGCTAATGTGACTATAGAAGACAAGATTTCCATAACATAGATGACCTAGCCCATATAATTTTATCTTGCCAAAAATTAAATTAATCAATAATGAATACTCAAAAATCAATCAAATTTATTAACGAACATCAAAATTCAAAAATGAACAAAATCCATCAAAATGCAAACTCGAATGTAACCGCTATTATCAAAATTCAAAATTCGACAATCATCCATCAAAATTAATAAATACAAACTCAAATTCAACAATAATCCCTTAAAATTAAATTTAACAATAGAAAATAAAGATAAATCAAATCAAGGAAAAAGAGTTTTCAAATCGAAGTTAAATAAGATTCTCCAGGGTCGTCCCAGGAATCTCTCAAGGGTTCCTAACTGTGATTGAGGGAAGCCACACCCGTGTACGGGCCATCCGAGTCCATTGACCATGCAATACGCACCATATCATACAATCCATATCATACCAACCAATCTCGTATTCAATAAATATAGTGTCGCACATAAACGGTTTCCCGTGCCATAAACATAATCTACCATTCATATGGGGAGCTCCGTCAGCGTATGCCCTAACACATCCATATTGATGCACGATGCCCAACGGCTTAGTCATCTCGTACTCATATTCAACGCGTACCATTCATAAGTTATTCTCATAGCATAATTCCGTATTACTTAGTCTTTTCGTAGCATAAGTGCCCGAGGGCACGCTCAGCGCCGTAATCCATGTTCTACGCCTAGTGTTCAATGTTCTCGGAGGCGTGCACGTGATGCACATCTCAATATCATCTTTCAATGTTCTACCATCATTGCCCTACCGCGAGTTGTACACTTGATGCACGTCGCTTCAATTGTTCGATTGTTCAATGTTCTACCTTAGTGTTCAACACATACTTGGACCTTTCGTTGCCGAGCCACGCTCGCTAACTCGATAACATCTTACGCGTACCATAACATATTTTATTAGACGTGAAGGAATAGGAAGAGAGAGTCAAGAACCCGCCCACCTTAAGCCGATACGCCTTGCCGTTTCGCCGATTGAAGCGTCTCGCTTCCATAACTCGATCGCATAGCTAACTCCCGGACTTAGCCATTCCTGTGAACTACTCGGTCGATTTGGCCTATCGCGCCCATACCACGATCCGTAATCCAGCATAAAGGTATAGCCTACACACCAGATCAACCAACATTAGCACTTACTCAAACGGGACTTATCCTTTGCATCGATTCGATTCATAGATTCCAACCGACTCAAAGCTTACCTTTGGCCAACGTAACACTTGCATCGATTTGCATCGATACTTCATCGGGTCAACGCAACACTTCGAGTCAACGACTCATCATAATGCACCGATGCGGAGCGGGGCATTACATAATATACCACTCAAAATCAGGTTCATTCTCGAACCGAAACCAACATTTAATCCAAGTGCCTCGCCAGATCGTTTCACGATCTCGTGCTACTACCGTCGGAATCATACAACTTAGTTTGGATCATACACATATTTTAGGCGTCCCACCAATATATGCATTTCAGCCAAGCTCAGTTGTAGGATATCGGGACAAACTAACACGTTCAGCTTAAATCCTCAAGCATCCATCGGTCCGTACTCGACTTAGTCATATCTTAGCGCCTATTCCCAAAATACTCTTCGTATGCATCTTCCCATAACATGCGATCATCTTCCAACATCTTGCACATAACATAATTCAAATCCGTAAATTCGATCTCATAAGTTTCTCACTGGCCACCTAACACTCGTATTGCATCGAGTCATTGCGCATCCGATCACAACAATTCTCTGCAACGCCTATTCGCCCAACTATTTTTTATCTCTCGCATAACTCAAGTCTTTTGTCCCATCATTCATAACATTTAGCCTTAACGACATGGACTATGTCAATATGTCACAAATTCCTTTTGTCTACAATCCGTACTAAGTCTCGCACACAACTATCTCAACACGATCCACGTTCTCGAACTACCCGCGCATCGAGTCTGGGGCTACCCCCGCTAGGTAACTTATCCAGACATCATGCTTAGTCTTTTCCGATACAAGAGGTCAACTTGAGTCTACGATGCTCAATGCAACACTCTTTCTGACCCAAGATCTCTTACGATACGCCCAAACACACATAGCCTAGCCGTTACTCAAACCGATCTACGACACAACTCTTAGGGTCTGTGAAACCCGCAAATTTTAGACTGTATTTTATTTTATTTGAATAATAAGTTGTTAAATAAAATATGTGTTAGAATAATATTAAATATTATTTGTAAATTTATGAGAAAAAAAAATATTAATTATATTATATTTTGGTAGTCCATTTCTAGCCTATATTATTAAGCCAAAATGCTTCTTGACCATTTAGTATTCCTACTGTAAGGAATAAATGCATGTTGACATATTGGTTAGCTTTCATTAGTTCATTCATAGGCTCTGTAGGAGTGGGACCATTTAGCTTTTAAAGCTAATAACCCAATAGTCTTTTTGACCCTTTAGCTCATTTACTTAGTTCTCAGCAGTGGAAGTAAGTTCATTTCATTAATGAAATTATTCCCATTCAATGTTGTGGAGAGCTTCTGTTAACCGAAGACTTTTCGGTTTCTTTTCCTTCTCCGACCCAACGTCGGCCCCCTCGGCTCCCCACCGGCGGCCATGAATGGCCCAGGGCTGTTCATCTTCCTCCATTTGGTAACTCCCTTTCTCCATTTCCTATATAGGCCCCTACTCCATTTTTCCCCACACCAAACCACTCTTCTTTCCCAAATTTCTCAAAATCCCTAGAGCCATCCACCCAACTCCGCGATCCGCCCCTGGCAGACCCGAGCTCCGCCGCCCATCCCGGGCCACCCGACCGGCGCACCAGGCCGGCCATCCGCCGCCGAACCCGGCGCCCGACTCCCGGCGACCCCGCTGTGGGTACAACTCCGACCCGCGAGTTTCCCGGTATCTGGCGTGTCCGACCGAGGCCAACCGACCCAGCGCTTTTCCGCGCGTCTACCCGCGACCAGGTGACTCCAGCACCCGACACCCCGTGCGTCGCTTCCCGGCGTACTCGAATTTGCTGTCCGATCCTGGATTCCGCTGTCCAGCGCAGCCGCGCCCCGGCGAGGCGCTGTCCCGAGCCGATCCGCTGTTGGACGCGTTCCACGTGTTCCGAAGTTTCGCGAGTTCCGAGTCCGAGGCATCACTTCGGATTCCGTCATTTTAGGTAAACTCTGGATCCCGTAATTAATTCTAATTTTAGTCCATGATGATTTCTGGTCCGACCAATTCCTTCGGGAATTCGGGTTTGCGGTTACGTGTCCGTTCCATTTATGATTTCGAATTTTTCCGACGGTTTCGGAAATATGTGCTGTGGTTTTCTTTTTGGGAAAAATTAGGTTCTGTGAGAATTCCGATATTATTTCGGGTTTCCGAAATGATTTCGGGTTTTCCAATATTTTTGGGAATTCCGTTTTCATTCTCGGGTTTCTGAATTTGTTTCGGAAATTATTTCTGTGGATGGTTATATATATATATTGGGTTTGGAAGTTAATTTGCAAGAAAATGGAGCGTTTCCCAGTTTTTGGGTTGACCAAAAACAGAGGTAGTGCTGCCAAAATTTTTAGAAAATTATAAAAAAATGATTTTCAAATGATTTTCGGATAATATTTTTTTAAATAATATTTTTGGGCGACGACCTTATTGGTCAATGGGCCCCAGTGAAATGCAAACGCACCGGTTCGTCCGGACGTTGAGGTAAAGTAGCTGTATATGAAGATTGGACCAGTTCTGAGACTTCTAATAATTTACAAATTTAATTAGAATTTTATTATTTAATTTTTGTAGGCGATTTATAAGACTAACCCATTTTCTCTTATTTAAATTCATGTATTAATTTGTAAGGGCATAAGTCCATTCTTTTTATTTCTGCAAATTTTTGTAGTAAGTAGGAACAGTAGATTTGGAATTTTCTGGGATTGTGTGAACGCGTAGGATTAATCAATATTATTATTAATTATCAATTAATAATTCACGATTTTCTCATTTTAAGAAAAGAAATTATATTTTTATATATAATTATAAAACACCAATCTTTTTCCCAATAAGTTGATAAATACCAGTTTTTCGAAATAAAATATAAATTGGGGTTTCTTTAAATTATAACGCACTAGAAAAACGTGTTTTGATTTTGTTGGTTAATACAAGACTAAAATTGACTAGGGAGCAAATAGAGATTGCAACTAGTTAACTCTGTGATGTGGTTTCTGAGACGATTTCCCGAATGTAGGGTTTCGAGGAAGTGTTTGACCTAGTTCCCCGGTACAGACTCTCGATCCAGTCACAATAACAAAGGCAAGTGCAGTTATGTCTATTTGGTAATTTATCTAGTAATTGTTTTATTGCAATTTTAAACTACATTACTACACGGAACTCTCTCCTAGAGTATTGATTGTAGAACTCTTTACTAGAGTTCGAATATTGACTCATTGATTGAATCTGATTGACTCGGGATATTGGGGGAGTAGTGTAGCGTCTATGACCAATACCCCTATATTGCATCATTGATTGTGCGAGCTGATTCCTCCTATACACGAGGATAGGCCGGACCGTATCATTAGGATATAATTGAATCATCCCAAGCCGGTCATAGTTCGTTACCTACTCAAATCACATTGTTTTCAATTGTAGAATTGTTGAAAAATATTGTTAAAGTATTTCAAATTGTTTAACATTTGCAAATTTCAAATTATTATTTGAATTATTGGATATTCGTAATTGTACTTTGCTCCCTCCTGACTGGAGACCCAATATTTTAGGTATCGCTGATGATGCTTTGTTCCACGGTATTTTTCCTGAGATTCCAACTAGAGGACGATGATCTCGAGACTGATGAGCTGGTTGCCTAGATTTTTTTTCTTCCTTTTAATTCATGATGTTTGTGGAAAGCAATGTATTACAGATGTATCTTTCATTTTATTGTAAAAAGTTTTTTTTAAAAAAACTATTAGAATTATTAAAGTTGTGACAATTAGACTGTGTTGTTCATTTACCTGCATGAGTGATACAGCTTACTGCCACCGTCTCAACAACGGTACAGGCTGGGCATGATCCGATTCGACCCAAAAATTGGGACCGGGTCGTGACATGTTTTTAGTGGTGGCCCATGCAGGTCAGAACAACAACTTAGGAAAATATATTTAGAAACAATTAGAACACTAGAACATCAATTTGTCACAACATAGGACCGAAATATATTATAAATAAATATTTTTGTTTGATTATAGACTGGTAGGATACCTTGCTTATGTTTGCATCCTAAACCTTCCAGAGAATGACCATTGACAAGACCAATCCTGCTGGCAATGAGGTGTCATCTCCGGATCATACCCCATATCCTCAACCAAGCCCAGGGTCCTTCCCCTCGCGGCTGTTTGACCGTCCGCATAATGCATCCAGTGAAGTTTTTCCTACACTGGCAAATCCTACCTCATCTCAAACTGAATTGCATTTCCCTGGTGGATTATTCATTTTGTTGCTCCACCAGTACCAGCAATCATTTTCCAATGGTTATCCTATTCCAAAAAATCCTGGAGATCCAGAAAGCTCAAGATGAAGCCCAGCAGGAACAGAAGAATATCACGAGAGAAGACATGAAGAACGTCCTGATGTAGCCTTAGTTATCCCCAACCAGTTAGAGCAGAACTTTTGTCCTAGAAAGGATACCCTTGAATCTAGAAGATATTGGGTCCCATCGAGTACTCTACTTTTCGGCAGTCTTGCAGTAAGAAGCTTTGGGCTTGTAACTATTGCAAGAGGCCTGGTCATCAGGCCGTTAGTTGCCGCAAGAGATTGGGACAATGTTTGGCATGTGGATCTGCTGAACATCGGGTAAAGGACTGCCCTTATCTGTCTATCAAGCCAGAGCTCATAGGCCAGCAACACCTGTTAGGCCATAACCTAAGGACCATCTTCCTATTCAGCAGACCCTGTCCCTTACAATAAGGCATGATGCATGCTTGAGGTTCATAGAAAAGGAAGCAATTGGAGACTGCTCATGCAAGAGCCAGAACCATGAAGAATAATACCTAGAACCGCTGAATAGCATCATCTTTTGGAAGTTGTAACAGGATGTCCTTAGATCAATCATAAGAGTTTTGCTGTAATTCTCCTCATGAATAGAAGTTTTAGTTACACCCTATGGCAGATGTTTTCCCTGATAGTCTCCCCGGATTATCCCAGATTTAGACATAGGATTCACCTTTGACTTAGTTCCTGGCTCTTTTCCTATTTCTAAAGGATGTTACAGAGTCAACCCGAAGGTGGCCAAGAAGATGAAGGACCAAAGCAGTGCAGGCTCTAGGATTTATCAGGGTGGAACCTTACCTTAAGGAGTATCTATCTTGTTTGTGTCCCAGAAGAATGGAACAATAGACGTGCATTGATCACCAGACACTAAAGAACAAGTACTTTCTGCCCGGATCGAGAATATGTTTGATCTGGTTATGTGGAGAGAGGATGTTTCGAAGTTTGACTTAAGATTTGACTACCATCAAATCAAAGTCAGGAAAGAGGACATTTCCAAGACGGCGTTCAAACACCAAGTATGGGTAGTTTTCTTTGGTCATGACGTTGGACTGACCAATGCTCCTGCTGTGTTCATGAACCTCATGAACAGAGTTTTTATGAGTATTTGAATCGGTTCATCATCTCCATAGATAACATTCTGAAGACTGAAGAAGAGCATGAAGAACACCTGAGGAAGTTTTGGAAACCTTGAGGAAAAAGAAGTTTTATGGTAAGTTATCTGAACGTGGATTTTTTTGACAAAGTGGACTTTTGGCCATGTTGTCAAGAGAAGAAATTTCGATGGAAATAGCTGTAGTGGAAGAGGGGAATACCCCAAGTTCAATTCGGAAGGTTCTTGAACTTGGCTGGCTACTATCAGAAGTTCGTGAAGGATTTCGCCAAGATTGACTGAGCCAATGACGAAGCTCACTTGGAAGAATGAAGAGTTCATTTGAACGAAAGTTTGCCATACGACATTGAGGAGCTGAAGAAGAGACTTACCACTACACCAATCCTTGCGCTACCTGCAGGAACCGGTGGTTTCTCAATTTACAGTAATGTCTCTGGAAGAGGACTGGGCTGCATTCTTCAACGACATAGGAAAGTAATTGCTTACATATCTAGGCAATTACAGAGAAGAGCTATCCCACACATAATTTGGAGCTTACTGCAAGTATCTTTACTTTGAAGCTATGGAAGTATTATTTTATGGAAAGGGAGTGAAAATATATACGGACTATAAAAGTCTGAAATATGTCTTCACTCAGAAAGAGCTGAACGTCAAATAAAGAAGATGGTTGAAGTTGATGAAGGATTTCAACATCGACCTGCAATACCATTCAGGTAAGACAAATGTGGTCGCTGATGCATTCAGTCGATATCCTATGGTGATGTTTTGAACAAGGAGCGACACCTGCTAGAAGACATCAAAAAGCTTGGACTGGAGATCATACTGCCTGGAGATAGAAGGATGGAGCTGGATGCTGATTCAGTACTGACAAAGTTGCAAGTGAGTTCGACTCTGATGAACAAAGTCGAGGAGACTCAGTTTCAAGACGAGGTACTTTGCAAACTGAGGGATCAAGTGTTGGCGGGAACACTTAAGGGTTTTCTCAATCACCAGCAATGGAGCTCTGAAGAATGGTACGAGGCTCTGGCTAATAGAGGAACGAGCTGATGAAAGAAGTACACCAGTCGCAATATTCTATACATGAGCTAATAAGATGTATCGGGATATGCGTACCATTATTTGATGTTATCGAATGGAGAAGGATATTACCAGCTGCTGGACAAGTCGACTAAGGAAGTAGGAGCATAACGATGGACTTCGTGTCAGGATTGCCTTGTTCCTAAGGAGGGAAGAATACCACTTGGATTATTGTGGACCGACTAAGTCAGCTCAATTACTCCTTTCAAGGTTAGTTTATTCACCGAGGAGTTGGCAGCATTTTTATGGAGTACAAACCAGTGGACAATCAAAGAAGATAATCCAGACGCTTGAAGATATGTTAGATCTTGTATTTTGAAAATTGGAGGGTCTTGGAAAAGACCATTCACAATTGGTAAAGTTTTCTTACAACAACTACCAAGTTAGCATCATCGATCAGTGGAGTTTGAGATAGCATCTTTTGTGAAGATTTTCTCCTACCAAAGGAACGGTTAGTTTTGGCAGAGTTGGAGAAGTAGCATACCGGTTAGCTCTACCAGCTAATCATTGAGAGTGTGCACAACGTCATCCACAGTTCAGAAGTTGCATCTTGAAGCTGAGTAATATTAAGCCTTACAGTGCTAGAGAAACCAGTAGCAAGCGTAGTCAGAGGTGAGTAGAAGATCAAAAATTTTGAGCCATCATAATTCTTTTTCTACAAATCCTTATCTTTCGTTCTAAATTTGACAAATGCTGCTAATTTAGCCTAGTTTTGCAAGCTATTTTTTTTTTTTTCAAGCTTGATCACGACAGTATTTTACTGGGTGCACCCATTAATATATTGTCTAATCAGAACCGGTGCATGATGGTCTGATCAACCTTGTGTACTTTGGTTCGCTTCTGTATCTTTCTGCATGGATGAAATCATAATAAAAACTCGTCCCTAAAACCGTCACATCCATGACTACTTTGGAAATTCTTATTGTTTGAACCTGAATTATGAACACCATACTCGTGCCTGTTTGAATTACGGAAATCCTGTTCTACCCCAACTCATTAAATTTCGAGGACGAAATTTTCTAAGGAGGAAAGGTTGTGAAACCCGCAAATTTTAGACTGTATTTTATTTTATTTGAATAATGAGTTGTTAAATAAAATATGTGTTAGAATAATATTAAATATTATTTGTAAATTTATGAGAAAAAAAAATATTAATTATATTATATTTTGGTAGTCCATTTCTAGCCTATATTATTAAGCCAAAATGCTTCTTGACCATTTAGTATTCCTACTGTAAGGAATAAATGCATGTTGACATATTGGTTAGCTTTCATTAGTTCATTCATAGGCTCTGTAGGAGTGGGACCATTTAGCTTTTAAAGCTAATAACCCAATAGTCTTTTTGACCCTTTAGCTCATTTACTTAGTTCTCAGCAGTGGAAGTAAGTTCATTTCATTAATGAAATTATTCCCATTCAATGTTGTGGAGAGCTTCTGTTAACCGAAGACTTTTCGGTTTCTTTTCCTTCTCCAACCCAACGTCGGCCCCCTCGGCTCCCCACCGGCGGCCATGAATGGCCCAGGGCTGTTCATCTTCCTCCATTTGGTAACTCCCTTTCTCCATTTCCTATATATAGGCCCCTACTCCATTTTTCCCCACACCAAACCACTCTTCTTTCCCAAATTTCTCAAAATCCCTAGAGCCATCCACCCAACTCCGCGATTCGCCCCTGGCCGACCCGAGCTCCACCGCCCATCCCGGGCCACCCGACCGGCGCACCAGGCCGGCCATCCGCCGCCGAACCCGGCGCCCGACTCCCGACGACCCCGCTGTGGGTACAACTCCGACCCGCGAGTTTCCCGGTATCTGGCGTGTCCGACCGAGGCCAACCGACCTAGCGCTTTTCCGCGCGTCTACCCGCGACCAGGTGACTCCAGCACCCGACACCCCGTGCGTCGCTTCCCGGCGTACTCGAATTTGCTGTCCGATCCTGGATTCTGCTGTCCAGCGCAGCCGCGCCCCGGCGAGGCGCTGTCCCGAGCCGATCCGCTGTTGGACGCGTTCCACGTGTTCCGAAGTTTCGCGAGTTTCGAGTCCGAGGCATCACTTCGGATTCCGTCATTTTAGGTAAACTCTGGATCCCGTAATTAATTCTAATTTTAGTCCATGATGATTTCTGGTCCGACCAATTCCTTCGGGAATTCGGGTTTGCGGTTACGTGTCCGTTCCATTTATGATTTCGAATTTTTCCGACGGTTTCGGAAATATGTGCTGTGGTTTTCTTTTTGAGAAAAATTAGGTTCTGTGAGAATTCTGATATTATTTCGGGTTTCCGAAATGATTTCGGGTTTTCCGATATTTTTGGGAATTCCGTTTTCATTCTCGGGTTTCTGAATTTGTTTCGGAAATTATTTCTGTGGATGGTTATATATATATATTGGGTTTGGAAGTTAATTTGCAAGAAAACGGAGCGTTTCCCAGTTTTTGGGTTGACCAAAAACAGAGGTAGTGCTGCCGAAATTTTTAGAAAATTATAAAAAAATGATTTTCAAATGATTTTTGGATAATATTTTTTTAAATAATATTTTTGGGCGACGACCTTATTGGTCAATGGGCCCCAGTGAAATGCAAACGCACCGGTTCGTCCGGACGTTGAGGTAAAGTAGCTGTATATGAAGATTGGACCAGTTCTGAGACTTCTAATAATTTACAAATTTAATTAGAATTTTATTATTTAATTTTTGTAGGCGATTTATAAGACTAACCCATTTTCTCTTATTTAAATTCATGTATTAATTTGTAAGGGCATAAGTCCATTCTTTTTATTTCTGCAAATTTTTGTAGTAAGTAGGAACAGTAGATTTGGAATTTTCTGGGATTGTGTGAACGCGTAGGATTAATCAATATTATTATTAATTATCAATTAATAATTCACGATTTTCTCATTTTAAGAAAAGAAATTATATTTTTATATATAATTATAAAACACCAATCTTTTTCCCAATAAGTTGATAAATACCAGTTTTCCGAAATAAAATATAAATTGGGGTTTCTTTAAATTATAACGCACTAGAAAAACGTGTTTTGATTTTGTTGGTTAATACAAGACTAAAATTGACTAGGGAGCAAATAGAGATTGCAACTAGTTAACTCTGTGATGTGGTTTCTGAGACGATTTCCCGAATGTAGGGTTTCGAGGAAGTGTTTGACCTAGTTCCCCGGTACAGACTCTCGATCCAGTCACAATAACAAAGGCAAGTGCAGTTATGTCTATTTGGTAATTTATCTAGTAATTGTTTTATTGCAATTTTAAACTACATTACTACACGGAACTCTCTCCTAGAGTATTGATTGTAGAACTCTTTACTAGAGTTCGAATATTGACTCATTGATTGAATCTGATTGACTCGGGATATTGGGGGAGTAGTGTAGCGTCTATGACCAATACCCCTATATTGCATCATTGATTGTGCGAGCTGATTCCTCCTATACACGAGGATAGGCCGGACCGTATCATTAGGATATAATTGAATCATCCCAAGCCGGTCATAGTTCGTTACCTACTCAAATCACATTGTTTTCAATTGTAGAATTGTTGAAAAATATTGTTAAAGTATTTCAAATTGTTTAACATTTGCAAATTTCAAATTATTATTTGAATTATTGGATATTCGTAATTGTACTTTGCTCCCTCCTGACTGGAGACCCAACATTTTAGGTATCGCTGATGATGCTTTGTTCCACGGTATTTTTCCTGAGATTCCAACTAGAGGACGATGATCTCGAGACTGATGAGCTGGTTGCCTAGATTTTTCTTCTTCTTTTTAATTCATGATGTTTGTGGAAAGCAATGTATTACAGATGTATCTTTCATTTTATTGTAAAAAGTTTTTTTTAAAAAAACTATTAGAATTATTAAAGTTGTGACAATTAGACTGTGTTGTTCATTTACCTGCATGAGTGATACAGCTTACTGCCGCCGTCTCAACAACGGTGCAGGCTGGGCATGATCCGATTCGACCCAAAAATTGGGACCGGGTCGTGACAGGGTCGTTCTACTATTCGTCGCTCTCGCGCACTGCAGAATTCTTGCAGTCGCCTTACCGCGTCACTACGCTAAGCACGTTCCTCAACATTTATCCGATCCAACATAACTTTTCTATTCGTCTCAATCTAGTCGAAGGCTACTCGCTAACTTTCGATACACGATACTCGCTCGCTTAGACTTATCCTCAACATGCACTACGTCATTCCTCTTCCTCAATAAAATTTCTTACGCGACTTCTTCAGGGTCATCCTATGGGACTTCAACATTCACTTGATTTGGCGGTCAAGTCTTCTAGGGTCATCTGCCCCGAAACTACGCTTGATAATTGAAGATCATCAACGAGGGACAATTACAACGAACCATGCTATACCTATCGCGGAGCCAAATCAATTCCCGATAATTCCTATGGGACTTTGCCCAATCCACAATTTATCCATCCCCGCGCAACTGATGCACCGTTGCTACTCGAATCACTTATGCACATTACACGCCGACTATCTTGCTAATCGTACGACATCTACTCGCCTCAGGTTCGAGTTTACCTATCCGTAATCACAATCCGACACATTCCATACTCCTCGAAACTATCCTCGAACAACTTTCGCATCAAACCACAAGTCCATATCAAATTTGCCACGCCTTGCAAGTTCGATCATCCCCGCTGGATGAATCACCATACCAACGCTCACGCGGAATGATCGTCCTAATTTGACGTGACGCATGTGCGAGGCTGGTGTTGCGCTCGCTCAAGACAAGAATGTCAGCATAGTGGTGATCTGCGAAACAATCCATACACTTTCGTTTTCTTCCGAGTAACGTCTATCGACTCTCAAATTCTCCGAAGCATTCCTACCGTTATCATCCAAACTGCCATAACTTAACTTGCATCTTATTCATCCAACAACAATACTCAACATAATTCTCGTTCATTTGATCAGAGTATCCCCGAGTTATTGCATATCGTCTTTGATACGCCTCAATACCATCGTCGATATGCATAACTTGAACATCTTCCTTTCTCATAAGCTCAAACCCGTTGCAATCATTGCCGTTATCCGAACTCGAATACGAATCAAGTCTTGCACACGTCAAGATTCATTCCGTTATAACTCTCCACCATAGTCGCGACACAATTTCCAATTCACATATCCATTCTCATATCCCTAACTCGCACTTCCAAATCGTGCTACCGACTTATCGCACTAGCCCAAATTCGTTCGTACGATTTCCTCTTACCTACTTAGCTCGTTCCGAATAAGTTTCGTACTAACTCACGTACGTTTGACCGGGTCGACTATTTCCTCAACGTAATATTCTCCGCATATGCTCGCCTATCGTCCGACTTACACTTAACGAATTCTCACCCGACATATCATCCATAAGTACGACTTCGCACATAATCGTTCGACTCAATTCATCGTAGCATAATTGCATCGACTTCTCTCAAATCATTCTCACTCGAGTCTCGGTACTACTTCGTCCATTGAGAACCAACATATCATAAAAATACAATCGTCTCGACGTAACCTATCGCAAGTCACCAACCGGCTTAACATAACCATCGCTAAGTGGTATCCCATATACCACTCAGGATCGAGCCTATCGTTATCGACACCATACCTTGCTATACTGATCGCATAATTGGTATTGCATATACCACTCGAAATCAAGACATTAATCAACTTTACACTCCGCATAGGTCCGACATCTATTTCCCAGTCAACTATCCCGTATGGCGATCCTCCCGATCCCAGCTCTAACGTTAGCTCAAGTTTGACATACATTCGATCTAACCGTACCATGGCGATCATTTCGATCACACCCGCAACATCCGCTTATTCAAATCTCAACGTGACATACGGCCAACATACATGTTCGCCTACTCAACTCGACTCGTTCAAATCGCATCCACGATCTTCCAATCTCGCTCGTTGCAGCTCGTGCAACAATTTACTCTCGATACTTAAGGTCATTTCTCAATCCCGTATGACATATCGCTATCCATCCGCATAGCCATACAACACGCATCATACCATATCGACTCGTTGCACTGATGCAACGAACAATCCATGACTTGCTGCACTCCGTGCAACCAACGACACATAACCATTTTCATAGCAACATAATACGCATCGCCTCACCTATCGATTCGTTACACTTCGTGTAACCAACAACACATAGCTCCTCGCACTTTGTACGACCGACAACACATAACTCCTCGTACTTCGTGCGACCGACCACACATATCATTGCACTTCATGCAACCAATATCACCATATTCCTTGCACTTTGTACGACCAGTATTCCATAACTCGTTGCACCTCGTGCAACCAACATCCCATAACTCGTTGCACTTCGTGCAACCAACACTCTCCGACGGCACCCGGAGATAGCGTGATAATCACGACATACTTGTGGCAGACGTACGCAACTTAATATAGACTTATTGTATGGAACATCCAATGTAGCGTCGAGCAGATCCATGAGCCATGCGGTTGCGGAAACAACTTACAGTCAACTGAATTTCGATCGCAAAACAACTGAGGGTCAAAGAGATTCATGCACGGTCCAAAGGATGGAACCGCTCTGATACCAACTTGTCACGCCCCGATCCGAGAAATCGCTCGTCCTCGCTAGATTTAACCCGAATCATCGTCCTCGCTGGGGCGTGATACCGCACGAGCCTGGAGTTGCGCTCGTGCAAGGCAAGATAATAGGTTCACATAGAACTATCTCAAATCGATAACATAAACAGCGGAAGGAAACAAGTGAAACATAAGAATCTCTTTTATTGATTTTGAACTAAAGATTACAAGGGCTCTGAATAGTCCAACATATATGCCAATTGGCTACAACGCTCATGATCTCTCTAGCTCACAAAGGATTACATTGTTTCATACATTATGCCTCTTTATAGCCACCAAGTAGTCTTCGGCCGAACATCTCCATGTCGTAAGTCCGAACGCATATGCGGTGCTTCTCTTGAACGTCAAGGACTCCATGCCTCGGCACGTCCAAGCCAAGCTCCGCCCCGAGCCGATCATAACCTGACCTGCACATAAACTAGTGGGGGATTAGTGCTTTCGTCCTCGCTTCACACTGATCAAGACCCGCTCGCACCCAAACCAAACACTTAATCCATTTAGTGAAGCATGCATCTTAAATTGTGATCTTTCTATTTAGCCTTAGGATCGATTTCATGGCAACACTTAAACATAGCACATTATCATAAATGTGTCCCATATCGTGTTCCTACAGCAGATACAGTTAGACATAATATAAAATATAACATAGTGTTCGTGCTCATCTCCGTCCTATTTTCCTTAGCCTGCAGTGGTTAGAACTTAACATAAGCAAACATACCATTCGTATCAACCGACCAATCATAAACGTAAACATATGCATAATGGGTGGCAGGCCCTGCGCCTGCACCCAGCTCTCATCTCAGCCCACCGACCCTATCTATATGAAGGTCACGGTGTTTTGTACCGTAATGGACTTGGCATCTCATATGTGTAAGCCTACAATCGCTTCGATACGGGTTGCTAGCCCAGTATTCGAAGGATCCCAAACTTATGGATATCATAGCTTATCACAGCACTGGACGGTCGTAATCCGTCCGAATGTTGTGCACCATAAATACCACACATAATTCCCTCCTAGGCCGAACGGTCCCGGCGCCCCTGCGTAACCGTTCGAGGGAAGCCACACCCGTGCACGGGCCATCCGAGTCCATTGACCATGCAATATGCACCATATCATATAATCCATATCATACCAACCAATCTCGTATTCTATAAACATAGTGTCGCACATAAACGGTTTCTCGTGCCATAAACATAATCCACCATTCATATGGGGAGCTCCGTCGGCGTATGCCCCAACACATCCATATTGATGCACGACGCCCAACGGCTTAGTCATCTCGTACTCATATTCAACGCGTACCATTCATAAGTTATTCTCATAGCATAATTCCGTATTATTTAGTCTTTTCGTCGCATAAGTGCCCGAGGGCACGCTCAGCGCCGTAATCCATATTCTACGCCTAGTGTTCAATGTTCTCGGAGGCGTGCACGTGATGCACATCTCAATATCATCTTTCAATATTCTACCATCATTGCCCTACCGCGACTTGTACACTTGATGCACGTCGCTTCAATTGTTCGATTGTTCAATGTTCTACCTTAGTGTTCAACACATACTTGGACCTTTCGTTGCCGAGCCACGCTCGCTAACTCGATAACATCTTATGCATACCATAACATATTTTATTAGACGTGAAGGAATAGGGAGAGAGAGACAAGAACCCGCCCACCTTAAGCCGATACGCCTTGCCGTTTCGCCGATTGAAGCGTCTCGCTTCCATAACTCGATCGCATAGCTAACTCCCGGACTTAGCCATTCCTGTGAACTACTCGGTCGATTTGGCCTATCGCACCCATACCACGATCTGTAATCCAGCATAAAGGCATAGCCTGCACACCAGATCAACCAACATTAGCACTTACTCAAACGGGACTTATCCTTTGCATCGATTCGATTCATAGATTCCAACCGACTCAAAGCTTACCTTTGGCCAACGTAACACTTGCATCGATTCGCATCGATACTTCATCGGGTCAACGCAACACTTCGAGTCAACGACTCATCATAATGTACCGATACGGAGCGGGGCATTACACCCCCTACTGCTCCAGATCCCCAGTAGTCCGAGTTAGGACTGTTTGTATTGAGTGTTTCAGTACTTGTTTTTTCTTTGTATTTGTTTGTGACACTTGTTTGTTGGTTGCATAGATACATTGGTTATTGGTTGTGTAGACCCATGACGATTTGGATATTGGTTTATATATGTTGTGTGGACTATGGTTATTTTATGTTCTTCGTTTTATTTGGATGTTAATTTACCGGTGTTGAGTGTCCACCGAAGGGGTCGGCAAACCCATGGATAAAATTTGCTTGTGTATTGTGTTTCAGATTAAACTGCAGGGAGAAAATGATTCTGTGGATAAAACTGCATACTGCAATTTATTTATTTTTATTTTTTTCAAATATAGCGATGTCTATCGACGTTTACTGACGCTTTCCGACGGCACATTACGTCGGTAGACGTCGCTAAAATGGCATATATTGCCAGTTTACCGACGTATAGCGACGTCATTTTTGTCGGTATACGACGGTAAACGTCGGTAGACGTCGCTAAATATCCCAAGATTTTACCTCATTTTACCAGGATATACCGACGTACAGCGATATCACAGAGCGTCGGTACTATATACCGACGCATAGTAACATCAAAAAACGTCTATAATTTTTCCAAGGAATACCGATGTATAGCGACATCATAAACGTCGCCAGTTCATCGACGAAACGACGGTAAACGTCAGTATATTACCGACGTATCTTTGTGTTGGTAAACGTCGGTATTGGCGACGATCAGCGATGTCTTTCCAAACAGCGATTAAGGTTTTCGCGACAAGAGAAAGACGTCGCTACAATGGTTTAGCGACGTCTTTTGGCGTTTTAGCGACGTCTTTAGGCGTCGCTAAAGTGTCTTATTCTGGTAGTGGTAGCAGTCCACAGTTTTGTACAAATGATCGCAAAAAATTGTGTTCAT
Source organism: Iris pallida (assembly GCA_029216955.1). NCBI lineage: Eukaryota > Viridiplantae > Streptophyta > Magnoliopsida > Asparagales > Iridaceae > Iris > Iris pallida. The sequence continues at coordinate 8,267,220 of JANAVB010017598.1, read as the reverse complement.
GGCTCGCTGGTATGTCGGCCCTGCATTCTTCAATCCGAAGGGTATCACCGTATAGCAGTATACCCCCAACGGTGTTCGAAAAGGTGTGTGCTTCTCGTCGTCGGGGAACATCTTGATCTGGTTGTAGCCTGAGAACCCATCCATGAAGGACATCCGCTCGAAGCCGCAAGTATTGTCGATCATTACGTCGGTGATCGGTAGAGGGAACTCGTCCTTCGGGCATGCAGAGTTCAAATTACGGTAATCGATACAGACTCGAACTTTACCGTTCTTTTTCATGACTGGAACGATATTGGCAACCCAGTTTGGGTGTTGTTCTTCGCGAATGAATCCACTGGCAATGAGCTTCTGGACCTCATTCTCGATGGCCTCTATGACATTTGGTCGGAATCGTCGTTGTTGCTGCTTCACAGGCTTAGCTTTAGACGAAATATTCAGGCGGTACATGGCGACTTTAAGGTCCAAGCCTGGCATGTCTTCATAGCTCCATGCGAAGACGGCGATGTATTCTCTTATAAGTTGCATAAGAGATTGGCGTTCATCGCCAGATAGACTTTTGCTGATGAAGATTGGTTTGAAAGATGCTTCATCTCCTAGATTGACTTGGATGACTTCGTCTTGGTTCACGTTGTTCGAAGTGCAGCTTCTACCTAGTGTCCATCTTTTGAGCCTATTGTTCGAGTTCAATTGATTGGACGTCGTCTGTAATTTTGTCAACGGAAACCATATTGACAGACAGAGTTGTCTTGAACATGTCGCCAATACTGGAGTCTGAGTCCCAGAGGAAGAAATCAGAAGAATGAGAACAACGATCTGCTTCATCATCTGATCTTTCGGGAGTTGTTGGAGGAGTGACATCGCCCAAACCAACACCGCTTCGTTGATAGTAGTTCTCGGGTTTGCCGGAAGAAGCAAAGTATCATATTGGCAACCGTCGTCCTCGGCCGAAATTTAGTCCCTCGTCGCTTTTTCGGCCTGCAAACTATACCAAAAAAGTTGCATTTTCCCAGAGTCATAGTCAGCTTCTGTCTTGGGAGAAGTAGAGTCTGGAACGAACTTTCTCTTGTCGATTATACGATCGAAGATGATTAGTTCTTCACCCTTCTTTCTGGCTGGAACGATGAAGTAGAGGATATCTTCTGGATAAACTTTCTCCCGCAGGCGAGGCGTTGTGACCGGCATGCAGAGGTGTGGTCCTATGCCATGCTCTAGAGCGTATATCGTATCTATGTAGTGGTTTACAGATTGATAGACATCGGATTCGACCCAATAATTTGGGACCGGGTCGTGACATGTTTTTAGTGGTGGCCCATGCAGGTCCGATCAACAACTTAGGTAAACATATCTAGAAACATTTAGAACACTAGAACATTAATTTGTCACAACATAGGACCGATATATGTATTATAAATAAATATTTTTGATTGTTATAGACTCGTTGGATACCTTGCTTATGTTTTGCAATCCTAAACCTTCCAGAGTATGGCCACAGATAAGACCAATCTTGCTGGCGATGGGTTCTCATCACCCGATCACACCCCACCTCCTCAATCGAGTCCGGATCCTACACCCCGGCAGCTGACCGATCGTCCCCATAATGCACCAGCACCCCGTGGATTTTACACTACTCAAGTGTTATATCCTACATCTTCCCAGACTGAACAGCAAGCTCATGTGGTGGTACCCGATCCAGCTACCCCACCAGTGCCCGTGAACCCCACCGACCTCGTAGGCCTGTTACGAGGAGTGCTTGAGGCACAGAGTACTCAAGATGAAGCTCATCACGAACAGACGGCGATTATGAGAGAAAGCATGAAGAATGCCCACAATGTGGCTATGGCTGCACTGGAGAGAGGAGAAGCAGCCCAATCTGAACCAAGGCCGGCTAAAGTCGGAGATATCGAGAAATTCAATAAGCTGGGCCCTCGACCTTTCAAAGGAACCGAGAGAATCATTTATGCTGACGAATGGCTCGACAGCATGGAGCATCTCCTTAGCGTTGCTTGACTTCCTAATGATCTCCAAGTTGAAGCAGTGGGACTCCAACTGCTAGATGTAGCCAGCACCTGGTATCGGAATGAACCCCGACTCCAGGACAGGCAGCTTGACTGGAACACCTTTAAAAGGTTGTTCCGCAGGAAGTTCTTCCCAACATCAGAGTTGTGGGAGATGGAAAGACAATTCCAGAATCTAAAGCAAGGGAATATGACTGTTAGAGAATATGCAGCAGATTTTGGTCAACTTAGTCGCTTTGCCAAGAACTTGGTTGCTGATCCCGCCGATCGTGATGAAAGATTCAGGTATGGACTGAGGGAAGAGATTCGTACTCCTGTGATCGCAGGCGGCGCCAAGACGTACGAGAGGATCCTAATACGAGCTCAGGATATAGAGAAGAGTCAGCCTGCTCGTTCAAAGAGGGAGTATTCTGGAACTAGCAACTTTCAGAATAACCAGAAGAAGCCCAACCACAACAATAACAACAGGCCTTCTCACCACCACCACCAGCATCATCAGGCGAGGAACAATAACAGAGCGCCTCAGAAGTAGATTTCTGTCTGCAATTTCTACAAGAGGCCAGGACATCAGTCGAACATCTGCAGGAAGAGGCTAGGACACTGCCTAGTTTGTGGGTCTGCCACCCACTAAGTGAAGGACTACCCCACGGCATTCAACCGGACTGGAACAACAACGCAGAAGGCTCCCCTACCCACTCAGCAATAACAGTTTGGGCAGCACCAACAGAAGACTGAGTGAGCTTTTGCCCTAACAGCAGATGAGCAAGAGCCATAGCAGGAACCCACTGTTGATGTCATCGCAGGTTTCATTTATGTGCATTCACATCCTGCTTTAGCATTATTTGATTCGGGTGCTTCATACAGTTTTATAGCAACAAGATTCATCACTGCACACCACCTAGTTACGGGTTTTAGCAAGAAGATATGTAGAGTTATGACTGGTGGTGGACCCATACCCATCACTGAGACCTGTAACTGCCCTATAACAATATCTGGACACAACTTCTTAGCACCCTTACTTGTGATGCCCTTACCTAACTATGATGTAGTCCTAGGAATGGACTAGTTAAGTAAGTAGCATGCGCTGATAGATTGTCACAGAGGATGTGTAGTCTTCAGCCCACCTGGAGAACCGGAGTTTGAAATCTCTCGAGCTCCGGAAGATATTGAGGGTATTACTTACTCCTCTATCACCGAAGAATCTGGACCTCCTCACCCTATCATAGCAGAATTCATGGATGTTTTCCCTGATAGTCTTCCAGGATTACCCCCGGATCGAGATGTAGAATTCACCATCGACCTAGTTTCCGGTTCTGCCTCTATTTCTCGGGGATGCTATAGAGTCAACCCTAAGAAGGCCAAGAAAATGAAGGACCAGATCAATGAGCTGAAGGCCCTTGGATTTATCAGAGACGGAGGTTCATCCTGGGGAGCGCCGGTCTTGTTCGTACCCAAGAAGGACGGGACTGTACGGATGTGCATCGACTACCGGGCGCTGAACAATATCACCATCAAGAACAAGTATCCTCTGCCCCAGATCGATGACATGTTTGATCAACTCAGTGGAGCTAAGGTGTTCTCGAAGATAGACCTTCGATCTGGTTACCATCAAATCAAGGTCAGGAAGGAGGATATCCCAAAGACGACGTTCAACACCAAATATGGTCAGTATAAATTTTTGGTCATGTCGTTTGGATTAAAGAATGCCCCTGCGGTATTCATGAACCTTATGAACAAGGTCTTCCATGAATATCTGGATCAGTTTGTTGTTGTATTCATCGATGACATCCTGATCTACTCGAAGGCCGAAGAAGAGCATAAAGAGCACCTGAGGAAAGTTCTGGGAACCTTGAAGAATGAGAAACTCTATGGTAAGCTATCTAAATGTTAATTCTTCTTAGACAAGGTGGATTTTTTGGGCTATGTTGTTACAGGAGAAGGAATTTCGGTGGATCCAAAGAAGATAGCTGCCATTGAGAAGTGGAGTACACCAAGTTCAGTTGCTGAAATCAGAAGTTTCTTGGGATTAGCTGGCTACTATCGAAAATTTGTGAAGGACTTCGCCAGGATTGCTGAGCCGATGACGAAGCTCACAAAGAAGAATAAAGAGTTTGTATGGACTGAAGATTGCCAAGCAGCATTTGAGGAACTGAAGAAGAGACTTATAACGGCACCGATACTTGCGCTACCCGCAGGTACCGGCAGTTTTTCAATTTACAGTGATGCTTCTGGTAAAGGATTGGGTTGTGTTCTTCAACAACACGGGAAAGTAATTGCTTACGCATCTAGGTAATTACGGACTCATGAGAAGAAATATCCCACACATGATTTGGAGCTCGCAGCGGTGATATTTGCCTTGAAGTTATGGAAGCACTACCTCTATGGAGAGAGAGTGAAAATATTTACAGACCACAAAAGTCTTAAATATGTTTTCACTCAGAAGGAGCTGAACATGCGACAGAGGCGATGGCTGGAGCTGATGAAAGATTTCGACATCGACATGCAGTACCATCCAGGTAAGGCTAATGTGATTGCAGATGCACTTAGTCGGTACTCGATGACGATGTTTTTAACCAAGGAGCGGCATTTACTGGAGGAAATAGAGAAGCTTGGACTGGAGATTGTACTACCTGAAGAGGAAATGAAGAAGCTGGGAAGAGAAGCTATTGTACCAGGAGTTGAATCATCAATGATGCAGTTGCAAGTGCGTTCAAGTCTGATGGACAGAGTCAAGGAGGCACAATTTCAAGATGAAATGCTTTGCAAACTCAGAGATCAAGTGCTGGCAGGAACACTTGAAAGATTCTCAATCGCCAGCGACGGAGCACTGAGGCATGGTACAAGGCTTTGCGTACCAACTGGCGAACTGAGAAACGAACTGATGCAAGAAGTGCACCAGTCGCAGTATTCCATACATCCAGGAGCTAATAAAATGTCTCGGGATATGCGTACTGTAGTGTGGTGGTACGGAATGAAGAAGGACGTATCCAGATTTGTGGCTAGATGCTTGATTTGTCAACAAGTGAAAGCCAGGAGATAGAGACCAGCAGGATTGTTGCAGCCGCTAGACATCCCGGAGTAGAAATAGGAACACATAACGATGGACTTTGTATCGGGACTGCCTCGATCCCAAGGAGGGAAGGATGCCATTTGGGTTATTGTGGACCGACTAACAAAGTCAGCTCACTTTATCCCCTTCAAGGTTGGTCTACCCACCGAGAAGTTGGCAGCACAGTACAAGCAGCATATCTACCGGATTCATGAAGTTCCGGTAAGTATTGTATCTGACAGAGATACCAGATTCATCTCTCACTTTCGCAAAAGTTTGCATGACAGTTTGGCAACACAACTGAAGTTCAGCACCGTCTACCATCCCCAGACTGACGGACAATCGGAGAGAACCATCCAGACGCTAGAGGACATGCTGAGATCTTGCGTCTTAGAATTTGGAGGGTCTTGGAAAGACCACTTGCACTTGGTTGAGTTCTCCTACAACAACAGCTACCAAGCTAGCATTGGTATGACTCCGTTCGAGGTACTCTATGGACGTCGTTGCCGCACTCCACTTGCTTGGGACGACGTAGGAGAAAGACTACTGCTTGGACCGGAGATGGTGACCGATGCAGCAGAAAAGGTAAAGATGATTAGAGACAAGCTCAGGATTGCTCAGGACAGACAGAAGCATTGGGCTGATAGCAGTCGTCGACCACTGGAGTTCGAAGCAGGAGATAATGTGTTCGTGAAGATCTCCCCTACCAGAGGAACTATCAGATTTGGCAGAGCAGGAAAGCTGAGCCCCAGGTACATCGGCCCATTCGAAGTTTTGAGCCGAATTGGAGAAGTAGCGTACCGAATAGCTCTACCAGCTAATCTTGAAGGCGTGCACAACGTCTTCCACGTTTCACAGCTCAGACGCTACATCCCGGATCCGAGTCATATCTTGGACCATTCAGAGCTGGAGATTGGACTTAGCCTCACATTACCAGAGAAGCCAGTGGCGATTCTAGACCGAGGTGAAAAAAAAAACAGGAACTCTGTGACGCCCATAGTTAGAGTTATGTGGCGACACAATTCCCCAGGTGAGTCTACCTGGGAGCGAGAAGATGAGATACGGGAGCAGTATCCGTATCTATTTGAGACCTGATGTAATTCCTAACCCTATCATTTAATTTCGAGGACAAAATTTTCTAAGGAGGGAAGGTTTAGAAACCCGTAAATTTTCATTTAAGTAATTGTATAATTTAATTAGCTAATTATTATTATAAATCATTATTAATTGTTAATTTAGAAAAAATTGTATTTTTAGAAAAATTATTATTTTTGGAATTTTAGAGTTTAGTCAAAACCGTAAAATTTTATTTTTATAAAATTGTTGTTAAATTAATTATTATCATTTTTTATGAAAACCCATATTTTTAGAAAAATATCTAATCCTGGAATTTTGAATGTTGGTCCTGACCTGTCCCGAACCTGACTTGAACCCATCTCGAACCCAAGTTCATTTTTTTTTGAAACTATTTTGGAAATCCTTTAATTAATATATATATATATATATATATATATATATATATATATATATATATATATATATATATATATATATATATATATATATATAACATTTTCTTTATTAAAAATAAAACAAATTTCTTTTATTAAATTTTTTATTAACTCTCTCTCTCTCTCTCTCTCTCTCTCTCTTTCTCTTAATTGCTTTCGATTCTGTTAATGGAGCCGACCCGACCCCTCTCCTTTCCCGCGGGCGAACTGCCGAGGACCTTTGGCCTCCCCTACCGGCCGTGCCCCTCCTCTTCCCCTTTCGGTAACAGCACTTCCTCCTTCCAATATATATACACCCCTCTTTCCTTCCTTTCCATCACCATCTCCACTCTCATTTCTCCTCTAGCCCAAATCCTAGCCCTTGTTTTCCCGACGACCCGAGCTCCACCGTCGGAGTCCCGAGCGTCACCTCCAGCGCCCGACCCAGGCCGACCCCGGGCGGATCCCGTCGCCGCCGCCTCCTCTCTCCGGCGACCCCGCGGCCGATCCGACGACCCCCGCACGCCACTTCCTGGCCGCGCCAAGCCCACTGTCCCCGCGCGCCCCGTGCACCGCTCGTCGTTCGTTCCAGAGCCCCGATCCGCTGTCCGTGGTTCCGTGGCCCGATTCCACTGTCCAGCTCTTTTCGTTTCCATTCCCGAGATTATCCCGCGGCTCCCCGACCAACAGATATTGGGTAATTTTTGTTAATCAGAGTAATTCGTCCCTCCCGTGCGTCGATGATGATACGCCCCCCGATCCCGTTACGCGATTCGGTTTAAACGATTACGGTTTCAGAATTTTTCGAAGTCCATTCGATAGTAGTTCTGGGTTGACGTTTCGGGCTGTGGATATTATTTTTCGGGTTCGATATTATTTTTGGGTTTAATATTATTTGTGGATTGGATAATGGGAGTCCCTGGTTTGGGACAGTTATTTGTGTGTTGTTGGCACAAATTCCTACTATTGGGTTGTCCCAAATACAGAGGGAATGCTGCCCAAATTTTCAAAAAAATATTTTAAAAGAGTTTTCTATAAAATTTCTAAATTTTAAACTGGTTTTTGTTGATTTGAATTCCGATTACTTTTTCGAGCGACGACCGTATCGGTCAATGGGCCCTTAGCGACATGCAAACGAAACCGGCATTGTTCCGGACGTTGAGGCATTAGCTAATTGCAAACATGACCCTTGGACCAAGTCTGAGACCCTATTTTCATATTATATTTAATAATAATTTATTATTTAGAACTAGTTACTGGTCAAATCATATTTTGGTGCAGGGCCTCGGCCTGCTGAATGGATCGCTTCCCGGCGTTCAGGGTTCACCAGTATATATTTATTTTATTCCATTAATTTATGTAAATAATTGTAAGGGAATAAGTCCAGCTCTTTATCTTTTTCTGTAGCTCTGTAATAGTGTAGAGTAGCTTTTAAATTCTGGTTTTGTTGGTTTGTCGATAAACGCGTAAAATATCAAGAAGACATTATTTTGGATATAGAAAATTAATATCATTTTCTCACATTAAATAACTAGGAAAATTACAAGTTTGTTTTATTAAACAAATTCACGTTCTTCTCATTTAAAGAAAAATATTAGTTTTATATATAATATTACAAAATACTAAGTTTTGCCAAATAATCAGAAAATGCAATTTTTCAATAAGTGTTAAATTAATTTTTCTTCATAAATTAATAACTCGTAAATCACATCGACAAACGTGTTCTGGTAGAATTTGTAAATAACATAAAAATTTGATTAGGACCAATTCTAGAGATTGTAACTAGCATACCTAGATATGGTTTCCTCTTTTATGCTAAGTCGGGATTCTCAATGTAGGATTTCGAGGACGAGTCTGATTTTCTTTCCCGGAACCGACTCTTCAAACCCAGTCATAAACAAAGGCAAGTACGGTTGTGTTTATTTTTTAATTTAGTTAATAATTGTAATATTGCAAGATTAAACCACATTGCTACACGGAACTCTCTCCTAGAGTATTGATTGTTATTGATTGTGGGATTGGGGGAGTAGTGTAGTGTATTATGACCAATACCCCTCATATTGCATATTGATTGTGCGAGCTTACCCCTCTTACACACGGGGATAAGTCGTATCGTATCACTAGGATACTATTGTACAACCCAAGCCGGTCATAAACATTACATACTCAAATCACATTGTTTTCAATTGTGGAAAAATTGTTGGAAAATATTGTTCAAGTATTTCAACTGTTTAAACTGCAAATTTCTAATTATTAGTTAAATTGTTAAATTTTTATAATTGTACTTTGCTCATTTCCTGACTGGATCCTCCACCCCCAATAGGTTCCTTTGATGAAGCTGAGCTATTGATAAATAGCTACTACGACCCGGTGCTTTATCCAGCTGTTCTGCCAGAGTCCCATTTGGAGGACGATGATTCTGTGGCTGATGAGCCTACTCTCTAGAGGATGATTTACCTTTTAGATTTGATGTTGAATAAAAGACAATTTTATTTTATCAGTTGTATTAAATGAACCTTTTGTTGGACAAGTTTTTATTATTTGAAATTTAGATGTTGTGACAAAATAAATTATGTTGTTGTGATTACCTGTATTTGGAGACAGCTTACTGCCGCCGTCTCATAACGGTGCAGGCTGGGCATGATCCGATTCGACCCAACAATTTGGGACCGGGTCGTGACATGGCGGTAGGTTGACGACTTCCATTATTGCCTTGGGGATCGGGATAACGCCGTCTGGGACTTCTGTGGAAGAAAAGTCACCAAACTAAAGAGAGATCATGTTAGAGGATACGACCTTGTCATCCGATCGAGTTCTTCACCTTGGGATGCACCGGTACTCTTCGTACCCAAGAAGGATGGGTCGGTACGGATGTGTATCGACTACAGGGCACTTAACAACCTGACGATCAAGAACAGATACCCACTGCCGTGGATCGATGATCTCTTTGATCAGTTGAGCGAAGCTCGGGTGTTCTCCAAGATTGATTTGAGGTCAGGTTATCACCAGGTGAAGGTGAAGCGGGAGGATATTCCCAAGACCACTTTCAGGACGCGGTGCGGGCAGTTTGAGTTTTTGGTTATGCCGTTTGGGCTGACCAATGCACCAGCAGTGTTTATGAACTTAATGAACAAGGTGTTCCACCAGTACTTGGACAAGTTCGTGGTCGTATTTATTGATAATATCCTGGTGTATTCCAAGACAGAGGGAGAGCACGAGGAGCACTTGAGAGTGGTCCTGGAGACACTCAGGAGGGACAGATTGTATGGCAAGCTCTCAAAGTGCGAGTTCTTCCTAGACAGAGTAGACTTCTTGGGTCATGTGGTGACTGGAGATGGTATCTCAGTGGACCCGAAGAAGATCACAGCAGTTGAGGCTTGGGCAGCGCCGACTTCAGTGACAGAGATCAGGAGTTTCTTGGGGCTGGCAGGATATTATAGAAGATTTGTGCAGGATTTCTCCCGGGTTGCAGAGCCGTTGACTCGGTTAACCCGGAAGGATGCTGAATATGTTTGGTCAGAGGAGTGTCAGGCATCTTTTGATGAGTTGAAGAAGCGACTTACGACAGCTCCGATTCTGACATTGCCTTCAGGTTCAGGAGGATTCACTATCTATAGTGACGCTTCAGGGAAGGGGCTGGGTTGTGTCTTGCAGCAGCATGGAAAGGTGATTGCCTATGCTTCCAGGCAGTTACGTCCCCATGAGAAGAACTACCCTACCCATGACCTGGAGTTAGCAGCGGTGATTTTTGCTCTGAAGTTGTGGAAGCACTATCTGTATGGAGAGAGGGTGGAGATTTTCACAGATCACAAGAGCTTGAAGTATGTGTTTACACAGAAAGAGCTCAACATGAGGCAGCACAGATGGCTAGAGTTGATAAAGGAATTTGACATCCTACTTCAGTATCACCCAGGGAAGGCCAACGTAGTTGCCGATGCCTTGAGTAGGCATCCGACAGCCATGTGTTTGACCATGGATCGGCACTTGCTTGCAGACTTGGAGAGCCTTGGGATTGAGGTGATCGTGCCCGGAGTACAGATGCAGTTATGGGGCCTTCAGATACAGTCGGACTTGATGGAGAGGATCAAGGCGATGCAGTTCGAGGATGTGGCTCTGCGGTGTATCCGAGAGCAGGTTCGTGCAGGGTTGGTGGATGGCGAGTTTTCACTTGCAGAGGATGGTGCCTTGAGGCACGGTTCCAGGTCATGTGTGCCTAGTGGAGAGCTCAGAGAGCAGATCATGCAGGAGGCTCACAGATCGCAGTACTCTATACATCCTGGTGCCAACAAGATGTACAGGGATCTGCGAGAGCATGTTTGGTGGTACGGAATGAAGCGGGAGGTAGCCCACTTTGTAGCTAGATGCTTAGTCTGTCAGCAGGTCAAGGCAGAGAGGCAGAGGCCCGGAGGATTATTTCAGCCGTTGCCCATTCCAGAGTGGAAGTGGGAGCATGTCACCATAGATTTCGTATCTGGGTTGTCGCGTACACCAGGAGGGAAAGACGCGATTTGGGTCATCGTTGACAGGTTAACCAAATCAGCCCACTTCTTGCCATTCAAGGTGGGTACGTCTACAGAGAGGCTTGCAGAGTTGTACATACGGCAGATAGTCAGGATTCACGGAGTTCCTGTCAGCATTGTCTCAGATCGAGATAGTCGCTTTACTTCCCATTTCTAGAGGAGTCTGCAGACTAGTTTGGGCACTCAGCTCAAGTTTAGTACTGCATACCACCCCCAGACGGACGGACAGTCAGAGAGGACTATTCAGACACTTGAGGATATGCTGCAGACGTGCGTCCTAGATTTTGGAGGTTCCTGGGAGGATCATCTACATTTGGTAGAGTTTGCTTACAATAACAGTTATCAGGCCAGCATTGAGATGTCACCTTTTGAGGCTCTGTACAGGCGTAGGTATCGTACACCCTTATCTTGGGATGATATTGGAGAGCGAGCTTTACTGGGACCAGAGATGGTTGTTGACGCAGCCGAGAAGGTCAAGCTCATCAGGGACAGACTTCGCATGGCGCAGGACAGACATCGGCACTGGGCCGATAGCCACCGGAGGCCGTTGGAGTTTGAGGTACAGATTTAGAGATAGGATTAGAAGTAGGTTGTATTTTTGTTTTGTTTGATTGATCGTGTTTGATTTTTAGTAACTTGAGACCTTGCTTGTGATTAGGTTGGAGACATAGTTTTTCTGCGAATATCTCTGACTCGTGGTACGATACATTTTGGTGGAGGTAGAAAGCTTAGCCCGCGCTTCATCGGACCTTTCGTGATCAGCAGGAGGGTCGGTGACGTGGCTTATAGGCTAGACTTGCCACCTGCACTAGTGGGGGTCCACAACGTATTCTACGTATCACAGTTGAGACGGTACATGGCTGACCCTAGCCATGTGCTCGATCATTCGGAGATTGAGGTTGGACCTACTCTCAGTTATTCAGAGCAGCCTGTGGAGATTCTAGATCGCCGTGAGAAGGTGCTGAGAAACCAGGTGATACCCTTGGTTCGCGTCGCATGGAGGCATCATTCTCCAGGAGAGTCGACCTGGGAGCGGGAGGATGAGATGCACGAGCGGTACCCATATTTGTTTGCACCGTGAGGTATGATTATCTATCCTTCTCATCTGTTAGTTTCTCCTTTTTAATTTCGAGGACGAAGTTATTTTAAGGGGGGTAGATTTGTCACTATCACATTTCTAGCTTGAGGGTATTTTGGTCATTTTAAAATTTTGGAATTATTTGGATTATTTAGTATTAATTATAATTATTGGAATTTTTAAGTGATTTTTAGTATAATTGATTTAGTGCTATTATTGACTTTGACTCAGGGTGACTTAGAAGACTGTCCTAGAAGCTAACCTAGGTCATGACTACTTGGTTAGAGTGTGAAACCCTAGCTTGACCTAAGTTAGTGATATCCTACTCATTAGAAATTATTTGGAGAATATAGGAATTTATTTGGCTAGAGAATGGCTTGAGGTTTCATAAGTCATGGTTTATGGCTTAGGCCCATAGAGGCCCATAGACCACTAGTGGAACCCTAACCCTAGCCCAACACCTACTTGGCCAGCCACCTAGGGTTCTCCCCACTCTATTTAATGTCTCTCAAACTTAGGGCTAGCCTCCTTAGGAAATATAGCAAGTTTAAAGAAGAGGTAAAACCTTTCTTCCCCAATCCATAACTCCTCCATTTCAACTCTTTTTTCCTTCTAATTTCTTGCAATAGATTCTAATTACTGTGCTCTCTATGGCTATGGTGAGAAATTTCAGGGAAGAACCAATTTGAAGAAGTTTTGGTAGCTTGAGGAACCACTCACATTGGGGCTTTTTGAGCCATTTCAAACCCATAGGTAATTTCGAAACCACTCCATAAAATGGTGTTCTAATTGCATATTTAGGAAGCCCTTGGTCTACCCTAACTGTAGGTATAGCTACTTCTAGGTTTCGTGTCCAATACGTGTCCGTATCGGACACGTATCAGTGGATACGTGTAGGTGTTCGATGAAATACCACAGTGGGCATTTTATCACTGTTTTCCAAATTAGTTTGAATAGGAAATTAGGGTTTAGGCTCGTTTATTATTTTCCAGTGTTCTGAGGTCGTATTGGTGTCGTGTCGTGTCGCATTGGACACGGGTACACGCGGGGTGCACCACGTACGCGCGGGTAGCATTCCTCTGCTACTCGGGGTGCACTGTGCACAGCACACGCCACGTAGACACATATAAGTTGACACACGGGTGCGGGCAGTGTCTGACACGAGGCCTCTAAAGTTTCGTGGGTCCTCGTGTCGTGTCGGACACGTAGTTGGCTGTGCACGGGGCGTGCACTGTGCGTGCACAGTCCTACTGTTTTGATTCACTGTTAATTCCAGTTTTAATGATTTAATTTATGTTTTTAATTGTTAATTAGATCCTAAACATGATTAATATTCTATGTTAATTGAGTTTACATGTTAGTTAGGTTATTGATGTGGAATTGAATTCGAAATGGATTAATTGGTCGACTGTATTCGACTGATACTCTGTTACTCATTAACTGATACATTAGTTTTCAATTTCTGAACTTTTAAATCCTATTTTAAGTAATGTTTTTCACTGTTAAATGTCTTCCACATAATTATAGTTCATGTTTAGCTAAATGTTACAATTCGAATAGGCTTTTTGATTTGAGAATGGGGTTTTGGACTTGGGCTCGACTGATACATATTGATTGATACTTTATATTTCATTTCCCCTAACTGTTAATCCTCTTTAAATCCATTTTAATTGTTGTTTCTGTTGTTTCTGTTGTTTAATGTTTCTCACATAATTGTTAGCCATGATAGATTGATTCACTTGTTCGAAATAGGCCTTATAATTTGTAAATGGGAATTTGAGCATTGTGTTGGTTTTTCGAATGTAATAGCTGATACATTGATTTGAATTTCAGTTCTATATCTTGAACTGTAATGGAATGATTGTTAGTTCTTCATAATCTGGGAATTGATTCCCTATTTCCAAAATCTGAGATTAGTAATGTACATTGTCTTGTTTTCTTCCCATTCAATGTATTAACTCACTGTTTCTTGTTAACTGTCAACTGTTATTCATTCCTAATGAACTGTAATTGAACTGATTTCCTATACCTGGGATTTATTTCATTCCTACACACATTTCCTAACAATGTTTACTGAATTCCAGTTATCACTACACACAGGTTATTGCCATGCTACTGATTTCCAGGATATATTGTTAGCTCACTGATTTCATGTTCTGCTCATTGATTCAGATTTCACTTCACTGTTTTCAGATATCCTAACACTACACACTTTCCCAATTACTCTAACACAAATATCTGCCACTGTTTTCCCTTAACATTTCAGTGATATTCCTTGACACATGAACACTACTCTCAGTTTCCTGTGTTCAGGATAATATACACTCTCTTCTCTCTCACTCACACACACACTTGCTCTCATGTCTTCTTTCACACATACACATGAATACCTACATATGCCCTTCCCTATTCTTCTATATGTATGTGTGTATATATTATAGGTAACCTATATGCATGTGTGTTACTATATTATATTATATAAATATATCAATATGTGTATTATATTAGATATATGTATTAACATGTGTATATGTGTTTTATGGGTTGGTTTATAGGCATGAGATAGCCTATAGCCTAGGGCTCTTAGCCTATGGGTGGCTTGAATGCCAGTATAGAGTCTAGATTAGACTTGTTTAGCCTCGTTTAGACATAGAATAGACTAGTTAGACTAGTATAGACTTGTTTGACTTAGGTTTGACCTAGTTGACCTAGTTTGACTTTTATGGTTGACCAGAGTTGACCAAGAGTTGACTTTGGTCTAGATTGACCTAGATTCATGTAGAATGCATTGACTTGCATCTTATTATCATTTTAGACTCATAGTGACTTGTACTGTTCTATAGGAGACAGACACCACTCCTCGGACAATAGATATTCTTCAGATACTCAGGATACAGGCGAGTACATTCTCTGATCATTTCATATCCTGCATTAGGAGTATATTTTCTGCTTTAGACTACTTTATATGATGCTGACACGTTGGAAACACGGATTAGTACTATATGGATCTTGTCGTGCGATGTTATCCCCTTAGCGGATACATCGGATATTCGTGTTCGTGTACTTTATCGTGAGCATCGTGTACTCCGTATATTCGTGACATTCATGTACGAAACGTGTGAAATCGTATATAATCATGTATTCACATGACCTTCGTGTATAATAACATAACTTGGCTAGATCCTTGTGTATTGATTGGAGCGGAGGAGTATAAGTGGTTATGTAATCAATCCAGTATACTCGTGTACAAACCTATGTAGATTACTCGTGTACAACATCGTGCCGTTTACATAACCATCTTGTGCTCTGAATCACTAGTCACTGATAGTTCTCTATATATGATATCTATTTATTTACAGTCTTCCTTTTTATCATGTTATTTCCTTCAGTTTCTTGTATCTTACTCTCTAACATGATTATATATCCTGACCTGCTATGATTTGTTGAGATGTACTGTGCTCGCTCCTGTCCTGACTGGACCTGTTGAAATATTATAGAGGACGAGGCTGAGGCGTTCTGCCCTACATACTACGGTGCTACCCTAGATGAGTGCTGTGACTTGGACCAGCAGCAGGATCCACTAGCAGTTGACGACACTCCTTTAGATTAGGATGTCTTTACTTTTCATGGATTACTGTATATGGATTCTGAGATATTTGGGATATGTCCTTATTTAGACACTTAGAATTCTGGATTATATCTCTGTGTTTTCATTTCTGGATATCTATCTATCTATCTTTTTATGTTCTACCTTAGTTGTGATTGAGACTGTATCTACTATGTCACCTCCATTCAGAGATTATATACTGTACAGGTACCTTTATATTGTTAGATGTTTGACCTAGGACATCGTTCTACCGCCGACACTACGGCGTAGGCTGGACGTACCCACGTCTTGTGCCCTTACTCTAGGGTGTGGGTCGTGACATGGACATACTAACATGCATGCCACTCTCGTAAAACTTGTTGAGGAACAACCTCTCCAAGTCTTTAAATGAATTAATACATTCATCAGGCAGACTGTAGAACCATTCGAAAGCTACCCCCTGTAAGTTGCTAATAAACAGCGACGACAAGAACGGATCGTCTTTGGGCAAGTGTAGAGTCTGCGTATTGAAGTATGTCATATTGAAGTATGTCATATGTGGACGAGGAGAAGTCAACCTGTCAAATGAATTCAGCGTCAACGGCTTATAGTTGGGAGGGCAAGTAGCATTTTCCCACTCAGGGGGATATGGTTGAGATATCTCCATCTTTTGAAGCTCGTCTTTGTGTGAGATGGTGTCAAGACGGGCGACCAAGGAATCAATTGCATCCTGCTGATTGAGCAGGTGTTGGGAAACGGCTGCTGAACGACTGTCAGGCGTCGTTGGTGAAGGACCACCCCCAGTATTTACAAGATTTGGAGGAGGCACAACGAAATGATACTCCTTTTGTAGTGAAGGAGGGTTGTTGCTATGAGCCGGACTAGCGTGAGCCGAGACAATTTATTGAGGTGGAGGAACAGCACCTGCAGCTTGAACCGCCATGATACTGGTAAGCATATCAGTGATCTTGGTGAATGTTGTTTCAAGATCCTCTAGCCGTTTGCTGGTCTGATCACTAGCTTCTTCAGATCTTTCTCCGTCTGCCATGTATGTAGATAACATGCGAGGATGAACAGAGAAAACAATACAACTAGTGCTGATACTATCTGTCTCTGAGTGGACAAGTCCTTCATCTTCAGGTAGAGGAGGTAGATAGTCGCCATCAGACTCGGAGGGATTGTCGTCCTCTGGAAGGCTACCCCCAATATGAAGGTCATCTGCTTCATTCTCTGTGGGAATACTACCTCCAGCTTGGGAGTCTTCGTCGTCCATACGGAATCTCGCCTTTGACCGAGTACCCATATAGACACTTTCAGATGTGAAAGCCTGCTGGCCACCTGTTGGTAGACTTCTTCTTCTTCTTCTTCTTCTTCTTCTTCTTCTTCTTCTTTTTCTCGCGAAACTGAGAGAGAAAGTTGGGTTGGTGGTCCACCGTCTTTGATTGGGGCTTCCGTAAGGGGGATACCATGAAGCCATGTTGGATGAAACACACAGTAGGTTTTTCTCGTCAGAGAAGTGCAGCCATCGAAATACGGACTTTCTCTGAGGCACTCTTATTGCTTTGGAGCAACAATAATTGATAACAATACTGGTAGACGGATGCACACTATGAATTGTTATGTCCTCCCTCGCTTTATGCTTATGATTTATCATGTCGCGTAAGTCAGCGAAAGGGAGTTTTGCCTTACAACCCATGTTGCATGCATCGCCGAGCTTTGCATGCGGGTTCGTAAGGAGAGTTGGCACATCCAGACTTAGTTCACGTGCAGGGCCAACCCCCACACCTAAGTTCTGTGATGTCCTTGAAGACAGCCCCGTGCTATACGCGTTGGGGCCTGTCTTTTTGTTGTGGGCGTATAGGCCTTGGAGACTGGCCTTGGACGCATGCTCCTTGACAGCATGTCTGAGCCTTCTTGATGTGGGCGCATAGTATGGTTCCAGTGAGCCTGGGCACATAGCCTTGGGCGCATGACCCTGAATGCCTAGCCTGCTGAAGACAGAAGTATTCTGGTTGGGGCTATGCGCCCAAACACGCCCTTGGGCGTATGGCTTTGGGCGCATGCTTGGTGGAGCAGCGCTATTTTCTCCAAATTTTATCTCTTTCGTTTGTGAGCCTCGCCGGGTTTGCCCAGAGTGTCGTATACCCCGATTCTTGGGATCGTAGTATTTTCCTCTGCCAAGACTCGAGCGTCGAATACTCTGTTGTTGGTTGTACAAGAAAGAAGTCACTGGGCTAGTAGAGCCCGGAACGGTGTGAGCCTTCTCCATTTGGGGAACTTCTGTGGCAGAGTCATGCGCCCATGTGACAAAGTCCTCCAGTTGCATATCTGCTATGACACTAGCAGGATATGCACAGCGAGCCTTCGGAAGCCAAGTCTAGCGAGACTTGTTTGGATTCGCTGATTTTGAGGGAGTAGAGCCATCCCTTGAGAGCATCTCTTCGAACGCCTGTTGATCGAACTTTACGATCAGCATCTTTTCAGTGCTCCCCACTTTGTCGGTATCGGATTGCGTCACCACCTTCTCGTCAGAGAAAAGGTAGTCCCCAGCAGAGTCGCCATTTTCGTGGACACACCCAAAATAGAAGAAAAAAATGCTGTCTTTTTTTTATTGGCGTAAGGCACCACAAATCGAGTACGCCTGAGAGATTCTGTGCTGAGGATCCCCAAGTACAAAAAAGAATTCTGGGAAATGGGACGATAAAGATCGAGCGGTAGTTGCTCCTTTACTCCGTTGACACTCCGATTACAAAAGTGGGAGAAAATCTAAGAAAATTGCTAACTCTCGGCTCACTGGCAATAAGTGCAGCAATTTGGCTCTTGAAAATGCTCTCCGTTCTGTGTTTTGAAGAGGGATGAGCCCCCTTTTATAGTCGTTCTTGAGATAGAACGATGTTATGCGCCCACATGAAGGAAACACACTGGTTTTTATATGGGCGCATAGTCCTGCCTTGGGCGTATAGGATGTAGGCGCATACAGGCTGCGAGATCGTGGGTTAGTCGTGGTGTTGACGTGGCCGTATGCTTCATTGCACGACTGCTCGTAGAGACTGACGTGGCCGTACGCTTCGGTGCACGTTTTGATCATGGCTTTGACCGAGCCAGGCTTGGGCGCATAGCTATCTCTCAGGCTATGCGCCCTCTTTTTGGAGAGGCTTATCTTGGGCGCATGGAGCTTCACTGGCTGGGCGCATGAAGCTTCACTGGTTGGGCGCATAGAGCTTCACTGGCTGGGCGTATAGAGCTTCACTGGCTTGGGCGCATAGAGCTTCATTGCTGAAATTTTTTTATGCTTCTACAAGACCCTCTTCAAAGTTTTCGATACTTGAACGAGTTCGAAATAGTTTGAAAGAAGCATTGATCGTCTTCTCGTGATGCAATGGGCGCATAGCACGTCTCTCTCCTTGGCCGCATGCTTCGGTGCGCGACTGCTCGTGGAGACTAACGTGGCCGTACGCTTTGGTGCACGTTTTGATCATGGCTTTAACCGAGTCAGGCTTGGGCGCATAGCCATGTCTCAGGTATGCTCTCTCCTTTTGGGGAAGCTTGTCTTGGGCGCATGGAGCTTCACTGGCTGGGCGCATGGAGCTTCACTGGCTGGGCGCATAGAGCTTCACTGGCTTGGGCGCATAGAGCTTCATTGCTGAAAAATTTTCATGCTTCTACACCCACTACGCACATGTCACTAGTGTGCCACTCAATTGTGTCTTCTCGTGCTACTTAAACACAAAAGTCATGGAAGACGCATCTTCAAGGCTTACAGAACCTATTTAACCAATCCGACTGCCCATATAGCTCAACCACTTGGGTGAAAACCTATTCTAGGTTACCCTAACCTAGTAGAAATAGTTTTATCATTGGGATCTTGTCCAGTCAATATAGATTGAAATCTAGGGTTCATCCAACCAACGATTGATGTCCAATCAGGGAACCCATTAAGACCCAGTAAAACTCATCCATACATATCACCATATTTGGACTATAAAACTAAACTATTTGAAATAGGCCCCTATACCTATCATGTAGTCTCCACCTCCTAGAATGTGAAGTCATTCGTAACCCTTATTCCATCTACCTGGAAGTCGCGATACGATCTTGTATTACATTTATATCCCTTGCACGTGTGTTTAAATAACCACAAAAAAGATCACGATCCTAATTTCTCAAATTCTGTTCTATTATGGAACCTTGTTTAGATTAATTTCGAGAACAGAACTTCTGTATTGCACGGATTGCAAGCCACTCTAAGAGGCGAAGGGTGCTTCGATTTAGCAAGTGGCTAGACTAGAGTAGCTTAATCTAGCAAATGAGTCAATGGTTCATAGACTTCCTATCTGCATCATTGGATACTCTCTACCACTCTTGAAACTTCATAATTGCTTTCGATTATTCTTCCTTATCTTCATGTCCTTCCTATTTCAGAGCGACGAAGGTCATGGTTATTAGAATTTACCAATATTTCTTAGCTACTTGTGTAAATTTGTTGCTTGTTAAATTTTGGATTGCTTGAATGATAGGAGAGGATTATAAAGGCAATATACAGTAGATATCTATTGGTAGTAATTTTAGCAGTTAGTTGGAAGATTATAAAGTTTTAGTGACATAGCTTTGAGGGAGTAGTATGACCAAAGGTGGATAGAAGTCCTCGAGGTTTCGTACTTACAAATGGCTAGGAGGAGGATATAAACTATTTTTGAGGAATTAAAATTTAAGAAGATTAAAGTAATAGTAGCTTTCCGTTTTGAATTTAAGGAATAGATATGAATTAGAATTTCGAGGACGAAATTATTTTAAGGTGGGTAAATTTGTAACCCCTCTTCCCGAAATTTTGATAATATATTTTTATTTATTTATTTGAATTAAATATTGATTTTTAGTATTTTTATAAATAATTACTTAGTTAATTATCACGATAGATGACTTTAGCCATGGTAGAGTTTTAGAGTACAAGGTGACTAGAAATCGTGGCACGGATAGTGCAATGGCGTATTTTGACTAGTGTATTAGCCCTGATAGGGAAGGCCGAGCCATAGTAATGTCCTAACTAGAAAAATCAGGCCAAATTGCGACTTAACCCTTATCGAAGATTTATTTATTTATTAATTATATTATTGAGTTTTAGGGAACCCGATTGTACCAAACCAGTCTGGACTTGACCAGGACCCAATCCAAGCCCATACAGTCATGCGATACGTCCAATGACATACGTGTTGATATAATTTGGTATGAGTGTGTTGTATTGAATATTTTCTAAATATTTATTAATTAAATATTATAAATATCATTATTAGTTGATATTCAATGCTAATTGTATAAAATAGGTCCTTGTACATTTTGGGATTATTAGACTGTAATTAATGGTATATACACCATTATTGCGTTATTGGATTTCGTTGTTACTGTTATTGTTATTATTATTATTATTATTATTATTATTATTATTATTATCAATATTATTGAGGTTATTATTATATAATATTATTTTTATTATTACTGGTTATATTATTTTTGTCAAATAAATTTTATATATATATATATATTCATATTTATATAAATAAGGACCTAGACTGAAAATAGATATTATTAAATGTATGGGATTTTAGAGTGTTATATCTATATATGATGCATGTGCATATATATATATATATATATATATATATATATATATATATATATATATATATATATATATATTAGACTAAATAAGAAAAAAAAAACAAAACAAAACAAAACAAAATCAGCAAAAGAAATCCCAGCCCAACCATGCTAGCCGGCCCGATCTCCCCATATCCGACCCCAGCCAGGAACTCCGTTTGATTTTTTCGAGCTAATATATATATATATAGCGTGAGAGAGAGGAGCGGCAGTAAAACCCTAATCCACAACTTACGTCGTGCCACCCTAGCACACTGGGCGACCTCCTCGATGGCGGCGTGTCGCAGGAGGAAGGCTGACGGCCGGCCGTGCGCACCTGCAGCACGTCAAACAGAACAGAACAGCCCAGTCCCGAGTCCAGCTTCGTCGTACGATTTCGTCCTTCTCACTCGACGATTTTCGGAACCGACTTCACGGGTATGAAGATAACCTAAACCCCTTCGATACCCTTCAATTACTTTTTTTATTTCACAATTAACACGGAGCAAATCGATTCAGAAATCGATGGAAAATCTGTCCCAAATCGAACAGAGTTTCGATTCCAGGGAGGTATTTTGGAAGGCGATTATTCGTCGATTCATCGATTAACTTAGAAAACTACTTGAAGGGGTTTAACGACAACCTATACGGCTTCTAAATGCTATTTTTAGATTTTGATTCCATCTAATATACATCCAGTTATACTGATTTGAAAATGAGGAAAAATATGAAAATCTGTTTTTAAAAATATTGAAAAACTCTTCGATACGACGTGCGTCCCGCCAATCTGGGCGACGTGGTCGCGAACCGTAAGCATAGAAAGGTGCGTATTGGCTTCGTGGACGTGTGGGCTTTGACGAAATTTAAATTTGTTGCGTGTACGCGACGAATTTGATACGTATCCGTCGAAATTTACCGTATCGGCCTCTGTGCAAATTTCTCAATTACTTTGTGCACGTTCGTCAGATCGAGACGAAACTTGCGCCAACAAGACCGTATCATTTTTTTGGTCCTGTATGCCAAGTTTGGTCCGATTCTGAGACAGTTGACCGGATCACCGTTTTGTGGGCCCTACGATTCGACTCAACGGACGATTTTGTGCACGGCCCGTCGGAATCCAGCTTTGGACATACGGTTGGATTCGTATCATCAAAACAAATCCGTAGACATATAGTTTGACAACTTTAGAGATCATTGACTCTGACACGCTTTTCGGTACAAAGCGGATCCAACGACGGACACCGTTTTGACCCAAAATTACCGTTTTGCCCCTGTATCCAGAATTGGACTTAAGGACAGGCAATTCTAGCTAATTTGACTATTTTGAGAATGTTGATAATGTCTATTTCAGCATCTGGAGACTGTTGTACGAATTTGACTATTGTGGCACACTGAGTGGTTGGATTATCGGTTTCACCCGCACAGGACCACAGGCGAGTACAGTTTATTATCTGTTTTCAATATTGATTTTCACTATACTTTACTGTTGGCCATTGGTTATGTGGTTTTTGTCATTTTTATATTCCCTCCTATTTTGTTGAGTCGGGAATTGAGAAGTACCAAGGATGTGTGATCCGACCGTAGACATTGTTTATTTTCATGCAAGTAGACTTCGTAGACATTGTTTATTTACTGCAAGTAGACCTCGTAGACATTGTTTATTTTTATACAAAGTAGACCTCGTAGACATTGTTTATTTTTTGCAAGTAGACCTCGTAGACATTGTTTATTTTCTGCAAGTAGACATTGTTTATTTTTCATGCAAGTAGACCTCGTAGACCTCGCGGTGTAGTGTCCCAGGCTGATCACATATCAAAGGTACTTCTAACAGTGGGAAAGTATTTTAGTATATTTATTTGTTGTTGATTTTTCCGTCTTTCCTCATGTCTTTTTCTGTAAATTTTCAAAAACGTATGATTGATGTCTAACCTCTGTTGTATAGTCATTTTCATATATTGAAACTGCATTCAGTGAATTGTACTCGTTCCATTCCTGACTGGAAATTAATATTTTTTAGGTTAGCTGTGGCTTCACTTATCATTGGGAGATACGGGTGTACTTGCAGACGAAAACCTAGAGATTAGCTAGATAGATGAGTGGTATCATTTCAATATTTGTAAGAGTTTATATTTTTCTGCAAATGTAAACTTATGAATATTGTAAATTAAATTAAATTTTGTGAATGAGCATTATTTGTAATTTTGAGCATTGTGGCTATACAGCGTTCTACCGCCGATACTGCGGCATAGGCTGGCTTGGACACGCATTCGTATCCCAGAAAGCGGGTGCGGGTCGTGACACCTGCTATAGGTTTAGAAGATATAGGCTATAGGCTAAGGATACTCAATCACAGTTAGGACTCCTTGAGAAGATTCTATGGACGATCCTTGAGAATATGATAAACTATCCCGAAATTCGATTCCAACTGTTTCTATCTATTCTTCCTTGTCCGTGGTTTAATTTGATTCTTGGTGTTCATTGATTTTCTACCAGGATAAACCTTTGGACTAAGTTGCCTCGGTTATGGAATCTAGGGTCTTCCACAGCCATATTAGCAGGCATGGCGAAGACATAGAGTCTGATTTTGGATGTATTTCTCGGGTTGTGGAAATTTAAGATTTTCGCAGCCAAGCATGCGACAATGCGCAAATATAAACCCCCTAAATTTTTACTAATATTTTTTTTAAAATTTATTTTGGTAATGATTATTATTTTTTGTATTGTACGACGAGTACAAATGCGTGATACGAAATATTTAATCAATTACTAAATTTATTTTATTATGAGCTTTCAATAAATATGGCTGAATAAATATTTCTTCTACATACTTATATCGTAAAGCATTTTATTCATTTTATGTGACACACCAAACCTTTGCCAAAATTTATGTTTTACTTTCTTATAAAAATTTATTTTATACAAATATGGATATTAATTTCGAAAACAATATTTATGTAAATATTCTTTCATATGCGAGTACATGAAATTAATTCCATGTGTATTTTATTTTTTCGAAAATAAATTGTATTTATTTTATTTATTTTCAAAAGGCGTGTCAAACATTTAAAAAAAAATTTGAGATTTTCAAAATTATTTATTAATTATTTTATTATTATTTTTAAAAGTATATTTTGAAATTTGCTTCATTTAATGTTTAACTATTATGGTAATTTAAATTGGATTCATCTTATTCGATTTTAAACTAAAGAGGGGATTTATTTGGATTTAAGTTGAAATTGGATTTGATTGGTTTAAATTTATTTAAGTTAATAATGGATTTATCTAACGGGAATTTAACCTAATCTCAATCCTTATCCAATTGGGAATTTCCACGTCCTATAAATAGGCAGGTACTCCTCCATAAATTCTTCACATCCACAAATTCTCCACAAAAATGTGCATCGTGTCCGTGTTCCTTCCCCGTCCAATTCTTATTCCATATGTTACATATACATTGTGTTTTCCTCCGTGTCGACAACCCCAACACGACAAACAATAAATCCATAATCCTAGCCTATCCATAGCCATCGCCTTCACCGAGCCCCGTCTGTCTCTCTCCAGCATCTCCGCCACTCCAACGACTCCCTTCCAAAACTCGACACAACCACCCCATAGTGTTTCACAACCACAGGGCCCTCTCTAAACCTTCCTGGCTACAACCGAACCCATCGCCTCCGCGTCCGGTGCCGAAGCCGTCTCCCCCGCGGCCGACCCGACCCAACCCGACCAAACCCAGCCACCACCGTCACCCATCATCACCACCTTCGCCACCACCCGTCGCCCCGTCTCCACTAAACAACCACGGCCAACCACCGTCATCGTCCCCCAACACCACCACCGCACCCCCAAACTCTGGCCACCCATCCTAGCCGCCCCCATCACTCCGGCGGCGCCCACCAGAAGCACCACAGCACACCCCAGCCTCCATCGCCACTGTTATCCCCAGCCACCTCCATGTCCACCACCGTTAGCCCCATCACCCCGGCCTTGGCCCTGCCCCTGGCCAAGACAACACCGCCGCCACCCAAGAAATTCACCACCACCACCACCATAAAACAAAAAAACCAAACCACCACTTACCGGACTCCGACGTCCAGCCACCGGTGTCGATCCCGACCGCAGAGCCCATCCCTCGCCTAGCTGCGTCCACCGTGCCGAGAAGCTCCCGACTCCACCGTGCCGGCGAACGCGCATCGGCTAACGCGCGCTGCCTCCGCACACTGGAGCCGTCCACACGAACCGCCGCTGGCGTGCCCTAGCCACCTGCGTCCGCCGGGCCATTGATCCCCTCTCCTCAGCCTTCCTCTCGACCGCCTAATCCCCTCCGCCGTGCGTGCGCCGCTCGCCTTGCCCTCCGACGACTGCCGCGCGATTTCGCTCACCCGACCTCCCTGGTCGAGCAGATCCGCCGCGGCTACGAGCCTGTGACCGCCGGAGCGCCGAGAACCCTCCGCCTAATCTCCCGCTCTCACAATCTCCTCCGCTCTCTCTCTCTCTCCCCCCTCCGCCTTTTCCTCTTTTCCTCTCTCTCGTTCTCTCTCACTCTCTCTTTCTTGGGTCTCGAATAGAGGGAGCAGCAGTAATGATGCAAACGTTTAAGCATTTAATATTATTATTACTATTATTATTATTATTATTATTATTATTATTATTATTATTATTATTATTATTATTATTATTATTCTGTTGTTGTTTTATATTTATAATTATTACAAGTATTACTATTACTATAAATTATTATTAAAGATATTTTGTATGTATGTAGGTATGTATTATGTAGGTACATTAGTAAATTGATTTTTGTAAAAATATATAGATTGCTCTATTTACAGATAGGTTTTGTCATTATTATTATTACTACTTTATCTTTATTATTTATTTATTTATTTATTTGTTGCTAATGGCAAAAGATACATTAAAATTTTGGTTGTTATTTTTTGTATATAGCAATGTTCCTAAATTATTTTGGTAGCAAAAATATAGCAGTGGAATTTCAAATTTAGGATTTGGATTTTACATATTTTATTGTAGTATTTTTAGACCATATTTTTTATATATTTTACCCGAAATTTTATTATGAGTGTTAGCCCTAAAATAATTTATTAGGATTTCAAAACATATTATATCCTTCAAAGTATTTATCTAAAAAGCGATATTTTAAATAGTATAAATATTTTACTAAATAATATAAGTATTCCTCCTCCAATTCTCATCGACTATCCGTTTCTTGATCATGACCAAACATATTCTCTATCCTCTTCTGAAATCATGTACAACCTCATGTCAACCCTCAACCAATCTGACGGTTCTGAACCCGATGGAATACTCCGTGTCGTCAACAGAGGCTCCCTTGCATAGTTGTAACACCGAAGTCGATCTTTTGCCACCTTTATTGCACCACACCAGACGGCCAACCAGGCAAGTGTACCTTGCTAATTTACTGTCATATTATTTATTTTCCGTATTATTTACTTGTTTCATATTTGTTATTTTTTGTTATAAACTGCGCGTCCAAGCCACACTTGGGTGCAAGCGACTCTATTAGTCGTTTTACTTTACTGTATGCATGTTAACTTAGTGTTAGCGGACTACCTTCTTGTTGGGGGATATTCTTATATCTCTTTTGGCCATGACACTCATACTACATGGTTTGAGACATTTTGCTAGGGGTACGACTTATGGACTGGCCATCTCTAAAGTCGTGTGACGGTAGATGATCGTAACTGCTATGACTAGGGTTTTAGAGACTCAAGCAGTTACAAAACTGAACGAGCTGTAACGCCCCAGTCCCAAAATACGTAGGACTAGGAACGTAGATATGCCGGCTGTATACATACGAAGTACACTCTAATATATAAAAACCTCGTATGAATACATAAGCTGTAAAATGCAGTAGAACCATAACTAATCTCATCCACAACAAAATAAATAAATAAAAGATATCATATAATGATAATGAATTGTCTTGATACTTGGGCGGAGACAAATCCACTACCAACAAGTAAAGAAAAAATACATGAGAAAAGAAATAAATTTGGCGAGCGAAGCAAAGACGATCTAAGTGCAATCATGCTCGAAGAAGTAGTGACGATCATGGCCACGGATAGAACACCTGCGAAAGACAATAGCACACACCTGACGAGATAACCAGGTCCTCAGAGGGATGTAACAAGACACATAATATCATGCCATATAAACTGAATAAATATTGCTCAAATAAATAAGTCAATTGAATTATAACATGGTCCAATACACACCTATTGAACTAGCTTACCATCCCCCCAACCAAACAAGGACAGGAGATGGTAAACTAATTCACGGTGACGTATCTTTCCATGCTATGAATCCAATATGGTATCCGGACCCCAACAAGGTTCAATACCTTCTTATCGAAGTAGTAAGTCACACCTACAACCAAACAAGGACAAGATGTGACGAACTAATCCGCGACAAGTTATTGTTCCAAGCCATGGTCAGATATAAGTACCCAAACCAAAAGTACTCGTACATAACGGATAAAGGTGCCTAACCGTTCTAAGTAAAATGTAGTTAAGAACAATCCTTCCTACGCATGGGCCCTGGCTAAATAGGATCGACATAGTCCTCCCTTGGAGCACTAGAGGCCCAATCAATAAGAGCATGACGTTCTGCAGAACGCCAGTGGCCGTCAGTAATCATGGGTCATCAACCCCGTATCTCCAGCGGAGCTTCCGGGTCACAAGGGAAAGTGCATCGAAGCCCATACGCTAAGGAATTGTCCTCCCCGCCCAATGTCTACTATATTGTATCCACAACAGTAAACCTCTATAACCGCTAAGTCAAACTAGCATGCAACCTCTATTAGCGGTTAATCCTATCGCACGGCTTGTACGTACTGGTGGCCAGCCAATCACGCACGTCCGTATTCTACATGCGACACACAACTTCGTGGTACAACGTGTCAAGGCCATGAATGCAACACACAAAGGTGGTCTCTTAAATCTAGGTTTAATGCGTAAGAAAAATAATACATAGCAGGAAATATAACTGAACAGTAAGTTCTAACATGTTATGCCATGTATCACAGGTTATTTTGCATAAAGAAAATAATGAATAATGCATGAAATATGAGCTAAAATAAATAAACAGCAAATGGCAAGGTGTCTTGCCGGGTAGTACGCCTGGTGTACTGCAATGATCAATATGGCACGAACTGCGACTTCGGGTAACAACTATGCAAGGTGACCTCTGAGGGTGGCACGGACAGTTTCATTTGGTCCGGGACAGTCAAGTTAGCTAAGGATGGTATAGGAGGGTTCGAGATTTGTAAGAAGGTAGGAAGGAATTGATTTAGTCATGGACAAGAATAAATAATCGAAGAAATTGGTATAATAAAATAGCTATAACTACTTTTATAAATACTTTTTATTTAAAAACCAAATTTGAAAATCAATTATAGTTAAGACTATATTTTTCTTGTTTTCAAAAATGCAACTAGTTACTTGAAAAATATAGGAAAACAATTTACGACGAAAACTAATCTTTATCAAAAAAAATTTAACCAAAAAGCTATATACCAATAGAAGACAATATAACAATATTTTAGGCTCATAAACTCAATTTGGAAAATAAGTATTAGCACAATACAAAATTTTGTTATAACATAATTTAGAAAATACTAATAAATAGTTTTCAAAGTAAATATTAATTTTAATAATAATAATAATATAGAAATAATTAGCAACATTAATGCTTGTAATAAAACATATATACATGTAGCTATATACTTGATATTTGTAAATATTAATGACAAAATAACCACTCAACTACCATTTTCCTACACACATTTAATTAGTAGTAATAATAAAAATAGTAACAATAATAATAATGATGATACTAATAATAATAATAATACTGATAGTAATAATAATAATAATAATGATGATTAACAAAAAATAAATAACATAAAAATATAATTGAAGACATTCAGTACTTCTTCTATCAAAAAGAATGTGGAGAGGGAAGATATTTAGAAAGAGGGAGAGAGGAGCGGGAGGTCGGGGCTCGGAGTGGAGCGCCGGGCGCGTGCGGCGGGCGCTGCTCCGACGGAGCACCGCGGCAGCAGCGGCCAGAGGCGGCTGAGAAGAAGGAGAGAGGGCGCGAGAGAGGAAGAAGCGGCGGTGAAAGAGGAAGAAGGGGGCGGAGGCGGTCGGGAGAGGGTTTCGGCCGGGGCTCGTCGGCGGGCATGGCGGCCGGAGGCGCGCGGGGCTCAGCGGAGGAGGGTGGCCGGCGATGGGGTTTCACGCGGTGGAGGGTGGCGCCCGCGAGATGTGATGGTCGGTTTGGGCTGGAAAAGCATGCTCGCCGGCGCTCGCCAAGATGCGACCGTGCGCAGGAACATCCGAGGGGAGGCGGAGCGATCGACTACCGACGGATCGGTGAGTAATGGTGGTGGATGTGTTGGTTTACATTTGGGAAATTTGGGTTTAAGGGTGGTTGTGGTGGTCGGGTTTCGGCGGCCGTGGTCGGGGGTTTATGGTGGAGGTGATGGCCACGGCGGAGGTGGTGGTGGCTTGGCGTGGGTTTGCTGGTGGTGTCGCCAGTGGGTGTGTGGAGGTTAGAGGTAGTCCGATAGAGCAGGATGATGGTGGCTGCCGGGCTGTGCTCGGGGTGAGCATGGTGGAGGTGGTGCTGGGATTGGCAGAGGGTGAAGGTGACTGTGGGGACGCGGTGGTTGACAGGGAGCGGGGGTTGCCGGGGTAGCTGCTTTGGTGGAGTCGAAGTCGGGTTGTGTCGGAACGGCCGGGCGAAGTGGCCGTGCAGGCGTCGGGTGACCCGATGGTAGCAGAGGGTGGTGTTGCTGGCAACAGGGATTTTGGGTCGGTCGCGACATTGAAGAGGATGGCTGGAAACATGGGTGGCAGGTTTTAGGGTTAGGGTTGGGTATGCTAGAAATTGAGTTTTAGGTTTAGGGCTTGGTGTCGGGAAAGGATGAGAACATGTGTCCGTGTGTGGACACGAAGAAGATAACAATGTAAGAAAATAGTGGAAAAGATGGAGACACGGACACGATGTACTTATTTTTGGTTGTGGAGAATTTGTGGATGTGAGAAATTTATGGAGGAGTACCTGCCTATTTATAGGATGTGGGAATTTTCAGTTGGATAAGGATTATGAGTAGTTTAAACCCAAAAATAGATAATTCACAAATTAATTTAAAATCAATCAAATCCAAATTCAAATACAAATCCAATTTAAATTTTATTTAAATTCTTTTAGTTTAAAATCAAATAGGATAAATCAATTTTCAAACATAGATATTATTTTAGCTATTTAAATATATCAATAAAATTAATTCAAGATTTAAATTGCCACAATAATTTCAAAATATGTTTTCCAAAAATACAAATAATAATAATTTCAAAATTAATATTATTATTTAAAATACACTAATAAATAATAATAAAATAATATATATGAAGAATATTATTTATTATTAGTAACTGTTATAAACAAAAAGGCTTTCATAAATAAAATCGTAAACTTAGAAATTTCGGTACGATAACTAAAAATAATTATTAGATATATTATTTTGAAACTATAGAAAAATGTTTTTCTAAAAATATGTAAGCTCGCACATATTCGCACTCGTCGAGCAATTACCAAAACGAAATTTTGCGCACGACGTATAATGCAACTACGCGACGCACAAATACAAAGTAAATAAAAAAAATCAGTACAAATTTTATTTTTTAAAAATATAGTTAAAATTTAGGGGTTTTACACGAGCCATGGACATGACTTGAACAGTGTGGAAAATATTGGAGGAGGACAGTCGCTAGTGCGTATGGGAATCCAAACAGGTAAACCACAGTCTCTAGATTGAACTGTGGCAATTTATATTTGCAGATACCCTCTGACGTTTTGGACGTTACGGTCGAATACAGATGACTGGATGCCAGTTACGTACACATAGCCTAAAATTCTACCCATGCGCATGAAAGTTGTCCTCTAAATTGCACATTAGGCGGTTAGAATCTCCTTTGCATATTTGTGTCTAGGATAGTCTTTTATATATTATTTTATTATTCTGACAGTTCATATTAGCATGTTCTTCATGTATCTTGCTACGTCCGTCTGAGGACCTGGTTATTCCCCAGGTGTGTGTTCATGTCTTCCGCATGTATCTTAGCCGAGATTGTGGTCTTCTCCATTTATTCGAAGATGACGTGACTTGGTTCCTCCTTGCTACTTCCACTTAGCCTTTTATATATCATGTACTTCTTCTTTTTTATTTTGGTTGGTAGTGGATGTGTCTCCACCCAACATATTGTATCAAGACAATTCATTATATGATATATTTTATTCTTTTACTTTTGTGGATGAGATTAGTTAGTTATGGTTTACTGTATTTTACAGCTTATGTATATATACAAGGCCCTGTACTTCGTATGTATACAGCTGGCATGTCTACGTTTCTAGTCCTGCGTATTTTGGGAATGGGACGTTACAGCAAATGTTAGATACCACGATCTTAGAGGTATGTACCTTAGTTGCGGACCATATGGTTTATTGCAGCCATACTTACTAGCGTGACAAGGATTCCGATAACACGATTATAGACAGACGGGTATGGTTATCAGATTACAGAATAGATACCCTATAGAGGGTACCCTAGTATAATGGAGTAGGTATCAGTGGAGATGTTACTTGGGTATTTTGGAGAAGAGAGTGGGAGCTAGGCCACCTGTAGCACCGCATCACGCTCCGCACAAGCAGCGGGATATACCCCGCCAGAATAGGACTTTTGCGATGGCGGTCGAGGAGACCCGCACTGCAGATGATGGATTAGGAGGTTAGGGTTACTAAATTGAGTTTGGTTACTAAATTAAATTTATAAACTGATTCTAACATCTTCCCTTCGTACCTTCTTTACTTTGCCTGCAACATTATATGAAGGAAAGAAAAGGAAACAAAGTTTCATCTTCCTATGATGATTTCAGGTTGGTTCATTATTCTTAAATATAGATATAATTTTTTTTCTTTTCTTTTAAATACATTTTGTGTTGCATTTTCTGACAAAGTTTTCTTCAGATTGTCAGATTGGTTTCTTTTGCATCTCGTCCGCTCTAGACTGCACCGCACCCACCTCACTTTAGTTCTAGTATCAAAGAAATTAAAGTGCTTTCTCCTCGAACCTACAACCTCTGGGAGAAATATGCCTCACTCTAACCACTTGAACTAGATGTCCTTGACAAATATATATATATATATATATATATATATATATATATATATATATATATATATATATATATATATATATATATATGCCATGACCCTCTAGCCTGGTGGTAGTGACGAGGCATGCAGCCCAAGTGGTCCGGAGATCGATTCCCGGTGGGAGCGTTTGCCACAATTACCTTATTTCATATATATATATATATATATATATATATATATATATATATATATATATATATATATATATATATATATATATATATATATATATATATATATATCACAAATTATTTATATTTTATTCATTTATACTTATTAACCAATTTTTATTTAAAATTACGGAATTCTACTTATCGTATGGAGTTTTACATTTTTTTTGTTTTTCGAATCATGATTTTGGTAAAGTCTACCTATATTTGTATAATGTCATAAATTTCTGTTGATCTACTATCTGAAGACTAGTGATAATCGTCCATAAAGATTGATGCAGATCATTCCTAAAGACTGATGCAGATTATGTATTGAGTTGATTACACTTAAATGTTGAGTTCTGTAATTAGTTATAACTAACGTAAGTGATTGTGCCAAATGTACTTGTGTCATATCTCTCTCTCTCTCTCTCTTTCTCTCTCTCTCTCTCTCTCTCTCACACACACACACACACACACACACACATTATATGTTATAACCAATGTTTTAAAAATCGGACTTGACTGAACAGTTCAACTGTTAACTCGTGAACCGGTAGTTTTTTTCGTACTTGGTCAATGTTAATATACTTTTTTTTTCAAAAACTGGTTGTAAATGAATATTTATGTAAAAATCAGTATCCGGAAGAAATTTAACTTGGACCATTAGGTTAACCCACTGGTTGAATCACTAGCTGAATTACTGATTGAATCAGGTTGACTCGACCCAATGTCTTGTCGGGATCGATTTTCGGTTCAATTTTTAAAATACTGCTTATAACAAATAGTATTTATATAAATATAGTAGTACACCCATTCTAGGGTGGCTTATCAATATCAGGAGAGAAAAAAAAATTTGTTGTACATATAATAATTTCTATAAAATTGGTTAAAAGGTGATTTTTTTTGGAAAATTAGAGAGAAAGATAAACATAGTCAGACGGTTTGGCGGAAAACAAGCATGCTCAATTTTCGCGTTCGACGTTTGGTTGGTTTGGTTTATTGAAAGTTTGGGTTGGTTTTCTTTGGTTTATTGTTATTATTGTTTTGGTTGGTTTTTCTTTTGGTTTGGTTTTGATTGATTATGATGTTGGTTTTTTGGTAGTTGGTTGGTATTTTTATTTTTGGTTGTTTTCTTTCCTTTATTAGTTTTGGCTTTTTAGTTTGCTACTTTAGTTATTTGGTTTAGGTTTATTTTTTGTGTTGAAGTGTGCTAGTTTTTAACCGTTGCTAGGATTCCTTCCAATGTTGCAATTTCAAAATGAATGTTGGAATTGTAACGTTGGAAGAAATCTTAGCAACGGTTAAAAACTAGCCCACCTCAACCCAAAAAATAAACCTAAACCAAACAACTAAAGAACCAAACTAAAAAACTAAGACTAATAAAGGAAAGAAAACAAAGCAAAATAAAAAACCAACCAACTAAAAAAAAAACCAACATCATAATCAATCAAAAAAAACCCAACCAAAACAATAATAAAAATAAATCAGCGAAACCAATCCAAACTTTCAATAAACCATACCAAACCAAACGTTCAATTTTAGCCAGACGGTCTGGAGAAAATTGGACATGTCCAATTTCGTCTGCTGAAAATTGAGCAGGTTCATTTTCCGTCAGACCGTCTGGCTATGTTTATCTTTTCTTTTAACTTTTCAATACTTTTTACCTTTTCAATACTTTTGATTGGAATTTGCTAAAACGATAATAGTTGGGAAAATTAAATAGAACGATACAATCCGACAGACGACGTGGCGGAAAATTGGACGTCGTCCAATTTCCGACACACCGACCGTGTGTCAGAAATTGGACGTCGTCCAATTTCCGACACACCGACCGTGTGTCGAAAATTGGACGGCGTCCAATTTTCCGACACTCCGTCTGTCGGATTATGGACTTGGATTTAATCCGGCCAATTTGATTCAGTTGGGGTTGGGTTAAATTGGTTCATTTATTACGGGTGGGTAGATGAGTTGGTTGGAATTGAATACGGGTGGGTTGGAATGGTTGGAATCATGTGAAGAGAATCAAATAAAGGTGGCAGAAGAGAATCAAACAAAAAAATTGGAAGAAGAAAAAGTAAGAAGACCAGAAGAGAAAGTAAGAAGAGTAGAAGAAAGATTAAGAAGACCAGAAGAGAAAGTAAGAAGAGTAGAAGAGAGATTAAGAAGACCAGAAGAGAGAGAGAGAGATTCGAGAAGAAGAAGAAGAAGAAGAAGAAGAAGAAGAAGAAGAAGAAGGAGGAGAAGGAGGAGGAGGAGAAGAAGACTCTGGACTCTGGAGTTCAAGGTTAGTTTACTTATGTTATGATTCTATTATAATACAAATCCTAATGCTATAATCTAATCCAAGAAAATATTAAACTTACTGTTATGATTCTATTATAATACAAATCCTAATGCTATTATAATACAAATTCTAATTTATTTATTACTTATGTTATGATTCTACTTATGTTATGATTCTACTTATGTTATGGAATGTGGATCCCATAAGGCTAATGTAGACCCTAATCTAAATCTCAACTCTAACCTTTAAAACTAATGTAGACTCTAATGTAGACCCTAATCTAAATCTCAACTTATGTTATGGAATGTGGATCCCATAAGGCTAATGTAGACTCTAATATTCTCCCTAACCCAAAACTAAACCCTAACCCTTACCATAATGTAAACCCAAACCCTCCCACTCTTAACTTTTATCATAATCACTCTACTAATAACATTAATCTCCTAACCCTAACCCTAATCCTAACCATAGCCTTAACCCGTAAATTAAACCATAACCTAATCCAAGCACTTTTTCTAACCCTAACCCTAATCCTAACACGTGAAGTAAACCCTAATATAATCCAAAGCCTTACCCATATAAACCCAAACCCTAATCAATCATATTCTTAAATATGCATTTTGACAACCATCTTTTTTCAGATAGCTACCCAAAACGATGGTCGTATACCAGAGGGACCAACTACAGAATTGATTAAGCAGCAACGCGAGTTGCACATATGTAATCTGATATTTACTGGAGAGGTATATATACTTTTAATTGTGTTAGTCAATAAAATTTTTATTTTATATGTTTAGTAATAATATAGTTTGTATGTTTTATATATAGCTATGTGATTATAAAAGGGAAGTGCGGTGTCGAGAACACAATACATGGCGCTATGAGGGCCAACTTGGTTTCTGGAAATTGACTAGTGACCAAGAAGCTTTATTGCACGTATTTGGTTTTCATTACCTTGATCAAATACGTTTTCTACGTCACGATAGAGACTTGATTCTGAGTCTAGTGGAGCGCTGGTGGCCCGGACGAAATACGTTCCAGCTACCTTTTGGAGAAATGTCTATTGTGCTTAAAGATGTTACAAATATTTTAGGTCTACCTATTACAGGTGAACCTATAATATTTGATGAGAAATTTTCTGCTGAGACAGCGATCACGACCTACCTAGGTGTGGAGGCACCAAAATTGAAAGGCAAAGGCCTAGTGTCGTATACATGGCTCCGACAGAATTTTATGCACATAGATCGTATCGGTGACCAAGAAATATCAGTTGATGAGGAAAGGGTAAGTATTACATTTGTGGTTAATATTTGTGCACATAGATTATATATCAATTTAGTTTAGCTAATATAATGTTTTTCATATTCTGTTCAGGTCATTGCATGCACTAGAGCCTATTTACTAGGCCTTATTAATGCTTTTTTGTTTTCCGACGCATCGGATATGGTAAATTTACGGTTTCTATTATTTCTGAATGATTTGACGGAACCGACGAGTCATGCGTGGGGAGCGTCAATGCTGGCATATGTATACAGTGCTATGTCAGACTTTGTGCAGTTCCATTCGAAGGACAAATTGATGAAAAATTTAAATGGATATGCTACATTGATTTAGGTACGAAAATTGTTTGAATTTGGTATATATATAAAATTTGTTATATATTTAAAATTTGTACACTTATATCATATATTTTTTAGGTTTGGTCCTACGAGCATTTTTCTATCGGTAGGCCACTTTCCCTTATCAGTAGCGACGCACATGTATTTCCGTTCGCTTTACGGTGGACTACTGATGCGGTAGATCCCGCATACTGTGTTTACTCGGTTGCCCCGATATATCGGGGCCAATTTGATTCACTACAGATTTCAG
Source organism: Iris pallida (assembly GCA_029216955.1). NCBI lineage: Eukaryota > Viridiplantae > Streptophyta > Magnoliopsida > Asparagales > Iridaceae > Iris > Iris pallida. Next base: position 8,230,281 of record JANAVB010017598.1, on the reverse strand, counting down.
AGGTAAATAAATGTCACCATTCTATATCTATTTAGTATATTATGTTTTATTTCCTTATAATTATTTGTCAAAAAACAGGTTCAAATGGTGCATTATTCTATTAATCCTTATCCTTCTGAGATAGAACGAACAACATATGAATTAAGTCTCCATAGATTTTACATAATATACCATGGAGACATAATGTATCATCCAGCTGATCGGGTTATGCGGCAATTCGGTATGAAACAACATATACCCGAAGACCCGCCTCACTACAATCATGGTAGAGGAAGTGCAACCGTAAGAGCCCGCAAATTAATTCCTGCTTGGAATTTCAGACTAGAGACGCATAAAATCTCACATTTGTCTTAGATCATAGCTACTATGGAGGACTGTAAGTTATTTTAAAGGTAATATTTTTGCCACATTTTTCTCATAACATCTCACATATTTCGTATATGCAACAGTATACGGAGATTTTGCATATAGATCTTGGTGGGAATCTCCAGTTATAAGCAACAGACGCTACATATATCAGGAGCCTCGATTCGAGCATAGAGCTATAGATGATTCTAGTCTGCGTAGATTTTATCAACATATAATAGGAACTGATGTAAGTAATTATTTTTAGTTTACAATAGTTAGGATTACAATGTTTTAGCTTGCATAAGAACTAAAATAAAGTGTTATTATTTTAGGTTCCACCTTTGGAGCAAGCATGCGATAACCCAGATCCTGAAGTGTTGAGAACGACTGTAAGAAACTTTCTGGACTGGGTGAAAGCGGAGCCGGAGCCTCCGAACCCTCCGCTACATATTCTGCAAGATTATCCTGTAGGCATTATTAGCCAACGTCAACCACTTCCCCGCAGGGTTAGGCACCATGTCACCCAACCGTTCCCCGATAGTCCGCCCCAGCAAGCTGACGAGATCCCGCCTCAGCAAGCTGACGAGGAGTGTACTGGCCAGGGGACTTCCCAGTGGGCTGGCCAGGGTTTTTTGCAGTGGGCTGACCAGGGTTCTTCTCAGTGGGCTGGCCAGGAGACTTTCCAGTGGGCTGGCCAGGGGACTTCCCAGTGGGCTGGCCAGGGGACTTCGCAGTGGGCTGGCCAAGGGACTTCCCAGTGGGCTGGCCAGGGTTCTTCCCAGTGGGCTGGCCAGAGTTCTTCCCGGGGGGCTGGCCAAGAGACTACCCAGGGGACTTCACAGTGGCCCGGAGTGACAGATTGGTTCCAAGGCTATGGTTTGGATGGAGATTATTATACACAGATACTAACGACTCCATCAGCACCAGCACCCACGCAAGACGAAGGTTGTGATGCGTCCCAGGAGGATACGATGCGGAGGAGAGCCCGACTCAATCTCAGAGAAGTTGATCGTCTAGACTATTGGGAATTAGACAGACAAGGAAGATAGATATAAATTTTGAACTTGTATGATGTTTTGTTTTCATTTATATAAAAGTTGTAATGCCCCGCTCTGCACGGTGCATTATGCTGAGTCGATACGAAGAGTTGCCTTGTCCCGAAAGAATGCATCGAGTGAATCGATGCGAAGCGCCGCGTTGCCCCAAAGGATAAGTGCCTTGAATCGGCTCGAAGATTCTGAGAAATCGAATCGACCAAGGCGCAAGTCCGAATCGATGCAAGTATTGATTTTAGTTGGTTTCGTGTGCAGGTTATACTTTGACACAAAAATATTAGAGGTCGATCTTCGGCAGTATTTAGTAAGGGGTCTGCGGAACCAAATCGACGCCTTGCGACGGACGGAAGCGTTGGCACGCTAAGGCAAATCGGACGTACAAACTCAATAAGCACGAAGTGCTCGAATGGCTAAGTCAGGAGAGCGGCCGTACAACAAAGTTATAAAATCGAGCCGCATCGGCTCGGCGAAACGACAAAGGCAAATCGATTCAAGGTGGGAGGATTGACTTCTTTTTACTCCTTCATTCGATAAGTCAAATGTATCATTGTATGCTAAAAGTTAACCTATCGACGCCACGGGCGTGGTCCGATCGGAAGTAAATCATAACGTGTGTCGAACACTAAGTTAGTACAATTGAAATGAAACGTGCATCAAATGCACAAGTCGCTACGGAATATTGGATATCGCTAAGGCGAGCGCCTTGGTGCGCAAGCCGCAATAACATGGGATAACTGTACTCGGCGAGTGCCTTAGTGCACGAACCATACCGTGCCTTCGCACACGAGTTAGAACGGCTAGAACATTGAAAGACAATAGGCGAGCGCCATATCGCGCAAGCCCCGAACATTGAATGCTAAGTTATAGAATATTTCGAAATACGGTAGAAACGTGCCTACGTGTACGAGATCACAAAAGACGGCGAATGCGTGCAGCTGCACAATACTTATCAAAGATGGCGTCGTTGCGACGAGAAGAACAGTTGTGGCACGGATATGGCATAACTGTCGACGCGGCATGGTGCCCTTCGAAATGTTCATGGCCTTAGGGCGTTCGTTGAGGACATTGGGGGCGTTGTGCCAATTGAAATAGCGATAAGCGAACTTGTTTGGTTGTATGAAATATAAGATTCGTTGCATGGTTAAATGGTCAAATGGACTTAAAGAATATAAAAGCCCGTGCATGGGCATCCCTCGAACGCGGCGCGCCAGGGCGCTGGGACCGTTCGACCTAGGAGGGATTTCGTTTTCGGCATTGTTGGTGCACTTCATTTAGACGGGTAGCGACCTTCTAGTGAATGTGATAAGCCACTTGCGCGCGATTATTTCGGTGGCCTCTGATTGTTGGTTAGCAACCGCACAGAGTTACCATCGTCTTATGTTTTCGATTCGATGAGTATAAGTCCATTCTAGCTATGACAAGCTAGTGACCTTCATATAGTTAAGGGCGATGGGTTGGAAGTGCAAGGTATACGTATATCCTGCATGGACGGATCCTGGGTCAAAAGCGCAAGGTACACTCATATCGTGCGTGTGTAGATCCGCATAGAGAGCACTATAACATGACAGGGAAATCTGATAGGCGTATTCACCTTGCGTCGGTGCAAGGGCGAGTGCGTCGGCTTGGTAAGTCGTGCCACGAATCAAACACGGGATTGCTTGCTTGCCTATTCAATTCGATAACATGCTGCTATGCTAACATGCTTTACGCTTTCAAATTATGCCATGAAATTGACCCTAAGGAGAACATAGCAAGATCATAAGCTAAGTTGCATGATTCAACATAAATATTACAAATGTCGGTTTGGAAAGATGATCTTTGATTCAGTACATTCGAGGACGATCGTACTGATCCCCCACCAGCTTCATGCAGGGTGCAGGAAATGGATGGCTCGAGGCGAAGTGTTGCTTGAACGCGTTGAGGCTCGGAAATGCCGAAGCGTATTGAAGCGTGCGATCGCTTGACGCTCGGACTCACGACAGGATTGATGCGGCTGAGATATAGAAGGCATGATGTATGGAACGGTGAAATCCTTTGTGGGCAAGAGAGAACCTGAGTGTTGTAGCCAAATCTGGCATATATTGTTAGGCTATCGAAAGCCTTGTAATCTGATTTCGAATATCAATAAAAAAATTTGTTTCGTATACTCTGTTTTTCTTTCGTTGTGAATATCAACTCAAAAGATAACCATTTTGAGAACTTGTCATCTTGCCTTGCACGAGCGCAACTCCAGGCTCGTGCGGCATCACGCCCCAGCGAGGACGATGATTCGGGTGATTCCGGGTCGGGGCGTGACAAAAGTCACCTTTCTTTGACAAACTATTACAGATACTTCATATGATGTTTTCTATTCATTCTCTTGGTTGATTTGTACAACTCCTTCTATTGTGTTCTAAACCATTACAATTACTGCATCGGAGATCTCTTGAAGATTGATCATTCGCCATAGTACGGTTCTTCTTTGGTCTTCCGGCTTTGCGTCGTACATCTGGTACTCCGATGTCGCCTCTAACCAATGCACTTTGAATGTTGTAAGGGACTGGAATTGGCTCCAAGTGCGGCTCGTAGACACTTTTTAATGCTTCCTTTGAAAATATAGCTGGATAATAATGCTCAATCCTAATATTGCAACAATTACAAGCATAACATGCATGTACACATGGAAGAAAAGTATGATACCACTTTAAACATAAACAATAGTTTTTATTTAAACGAACAACATATGTTCTATTTGTTTGACGATCTAATATCTCAAACAAATGACCCACTATCCGTAACATTTCCAGCTGATGGATTTCTTTTGTGATACGAGCTATCGTTTTTAACATCTTCGGACAAAAATTTGTTTCAAGATTTTCAGCTAGTTGTCTGTTTTTGTCCTGAAGTGTTATAATCTTGGCTCGAATACCATCAAGTAGTGTCGTTATTGGTTTATCACGAAGATTTTTAATCCAGTTATTGAAAGATTCAGCAAGATTTGACGTGTTAATATCTAGTCTTGGACAAGGAGAATACGCTGTAATCCAGTGTGAGAAAATACGATTTTCATCATTTACTCCAACGAGCCAATTGTAAACATCAACATTTTCAGCTTTAATCATCTCCAAGCAATTATTTGCATCTGTTTCATTATAACATCTTGCAAGAGAGTCCAAGCTACGTTGAAAATGCTTTGATCTACATACTAATTTCAAATTTGCTTTAAAATGTTGAATACAAAAAAAATGAGGCGATTCCGGAAAAATAGCACGCATGGCATTTATCAATCCTTTCTGTTTATCCGATATAAAAGAAATTGTATTCCAGGCATCAAAAAATCTTTCAAAAGATATTCTTAAACCGTTTAAAAACCAATTCCAAGAATCAGTGTTTTCACTCTCAGCAACAGCATATGCAATAGGATATAGTTGATAATTAGGATCATGAGCACAAGCAATAAATAAAATACCTCTATATTTAGAGGAAAGAAAAGTAGCATCAATAAAACAAATAAAAATTCTTTCACACCTATTATTTTCTGTAATCTTCATAAAACATTGGCTACCTGGATTTGTCTCAATAATTCTAAGACCATACTCTTCGAGACTACTATATGCATCAATATAACTACCATTTATCTCTAGCTTTTCAAGCCTTACAGTATTTAATATGTATTCGATGTTCCCTAAATATATCTTTTACAACATGAGATGGACTATACGACTGATTATCTCGAATTTTTTCAATAATCTGATTTTTAACCCATACAGTTGTAAGTCCACCTAAACAAGAATGAATATTTTCTAGCGTTGCAATAGAAAATCTTTCGCCTCCACCTATGGCTTTAGCGTATACCCTCCAATGACAATTTGAACTATTACATTTATATATAATTCCAGTAGCATTATTTAAAGTAGCTGAACAAGTAAAATTACGTCTAATTGCTATATCACTAATAAAACTTCTAAATTTAGAACGATTCTCAAATTGTTTTCCAATAAATAATTCAGGAGTGCTAAGGCTATCAACAGAATCATCAAATTCATCATCTAAATTTTCAATTAGATCATCACTATTTTCATCATCGTTATTAACATCATCTACTACATGTTCTTCTTCAGTAAATGGAATAACTTGATGAGAAGAACTAGGACCAACGTTAAAAGTATTACAAGCAGGTATATTACTTACATTTATAGATGGGGGCGGAGTGACATAGATATTAATATACGGTGATTGTGCATTCACTTGAAGAACAAATTTCCATGCTTCTTCACTATCTACATTTATACAATTAGATACGAAAATATGTACTAATATAAATTCGTAGTCGATATAATATTGATCAATAATTAGATTATGTAAACTAAGAAATGAAATATTTCGATCAACTAAAAGAACTTGGGTTAAACCCCCTTGATACGCTAACCCATTTAGTACACCTCCAAGCGAGCATAGTATTGTTAGATTTTCATCCATGTTGACAACAAGATGAACTTTCTGTAGGAAGAGAGGAGCTTCAGCTTTCAACGAAATAGACTTGACAAACTTCTTACTGAATGAGAGAGATGTTGTGAAGTGAATGAGAGAGATGTGGTGAAGTGAATGAGAGAGATGCTGTGAAGTGGTTTGATACTTATAGATGGTTGTGGTTTAATATAGCCGTTGGAATTAGAACGTTACAATTGTAACGTTGAGAATTGTAACGTTAGAAACCCAACAAAAGATAACCCATCTCAACCAAAAAAAAAAATCAAACCCACCCAACCCAACTCCAACTACAACTCAAGTAAACCATAAATTGATTGGAATTAACCCACCCAACCCCCAACAAAAATAACCAACCCAACCCAAAAAAAGAAAAAACCAAACCCGAATTAACCCACCACCCAACTCCATCAGTAAACCGTATACAAAATTTAAACCAAGCCACCCAAAAAAGTAAATGCTCTATTTCAGCCAAACCGACTGTCGGAATTTGAGCTGATGCTCATTTTCCGACAGTCAGTCTGTCGGATTTTTAACATACTCATTTTCCGACAGTCAGTCTGTCGGATTGTATTGTTTGACCAAATTTTCCAAACAATTATCGTTTAAGCAAATATTATTAAAATTATTATCGCTACAGTAAATTTTCTGTATAGATTATTAAATTAAAATCAGATCAATTTTGTGGGGAAAATACCCACATCGTTGCAGATGTCCAATGTAAACAACATCCCTGGCTTAGGTATAACAGACCAACAGATCCTTGCGGATTCCTTCACGAGGACAGAGAATGAAGGGACATGCTCGGGTTGGCTCCACTGGATTAGTTTGATGCTGCTGGCATCTACGTGGACCTCCCACTGGATTAGTTTGATGCTGCTGGCATCTACGTGGACCTCCCACTGGATTAGTTTGATGCTGCTGGCATCTACGTGGACCTTCATCCGAAGGGACTACTTCCGGTTGATCCTGATCCTTCTACGCGCATATTCGCCGCCTCTCTCTCTCTCTCTGTCTCTCGCGTCCACGTAAGCATGCGGGACCCACATCCAACGTTCCCTTTCTTCTCTCTCCTATATATAATTCAAATTCCCGTCCTCTGAAGAAGAAGAAGAAGAAGAAGAGAGAATTAGGAAGGAAATGAGATCGTTAATAGTGATAGAGAAGGTGAAGATGTGCAAAACTGTTTCGGATATAGAGCTGAATTTTCTAGATTTAGATCAGGGAGAACGAGAGGAATTTCGCGTCGACAACCATTGCTTTAGCGACGACGAACGCGAAGATGGTCCCACGGAGAGCGTCGCCGTCGTCGAGAGCAAGGCTTTCTGGCTGGAACAACATGCACTCCTTGAGGTAATTTCTCTCTCTCTCTCTCTCTCAATTACGAAAAAATTTCGAATCAAGACCGATCCGGATCCAGCAGGACCGGTCCTAAGCGTATGGAAGCCCAAAACTAACTTTTAAAATAGATCCTCATATATAACATAAAAAGATAATTAAAAAAATAAAATTATCTTTCTACCGAGAGTTGAATCAAAAACCTCTAGAGTGAAAGACTATTAATTCAACCACTAAACTACAATTATTTTTGTTAACTATTATATTACAGTGTTTTTATATAACTAATAATTTATATTTTAATTTTGGGACTGGGCCCGGAGCGGGTGCACCCAGTGCACTAGGTCAGAGCTGGCCCTGGAATCCAAGACAGAACAGACAATCATACAAATTTTTAAGAAATACCCCCCAAAAAATAATTTTTTATATATAAAATTTGATTGTATTTTAAATATTAGTGTTTATAAAATATGAAATACACCTCCTATTTAAAAAGGTATGGTTGGTTTGTTTTCTTATGGAGTCTGCTACACAGACTGAGCGGAAGACTATGTATGTGAACCAAGAATATGCGTCCGCCTCCCATTGGTCCGAGCTGTACGCTGATGTTGGCAAGGAGGACTTGATTCACGCACACGGTGTTCTGATTCTTTTATACATGTATATATATTTATTGAGGAATGTTATTTTTAGGAAAAGTGACCGTCCGAAAAAGTAAACCGAAAAAAAAAAAAAAAAAAAATCGAGTGCCATATGTCAACACGTAATTGTCTGAAAAATAACAATAAAAAAACACTCTCTTCTGTTAACTCAGAAAAATAAAATAAACCGATCAATGAAAAACGGACAGTGACGTCGGTTTTCCGATCCCGGTAGAAACACTGTATTTTTTATTTGTGACTTGCACTCAAAAACTTTGGACCAGCTCTCTTTCGAATTTTAGACTTCTCTTTCTATTTTTTTCTGAAAAATATAAATATTAATGGATAGTGTGGTCAAATATATATAGGATGCTTTGTCCCGACCCAGCCAAACGGAGACGAGGATACATTCGGACACCGAGGAGGCTCTGACGAGGATGCGGTCGGCCGGAACCTCTTGCGCATGCTTCAAGGAGCCGTGCTGCCGGAATTGCACGCTCAGAGACGTCGTCGACCGGCTTCGAGACGCCGGATATAACAGCGCCGTCTGCAAGTCCAAGTGGCGCCGGTCGCTGGACATTCCTTCCGGAGAACACAGCTACGCAGACGTGGTGGCAGCAGCGAAGAGCGCAAAGAGGAGCCCCGTTAGAGTAGTGATCGAGCTGAACTTCCGAGAGGAGTTCGAGATGGCCCGAGCGAGCCGCGAGTACAACGGCCTCGTCGGCCGCCTGCCCGAAGTGTTCGTCGGCAAGTCGGAGAGGCTGAGGAGCGTGATCAGGGTCATGTGCTCGGCGGCGAAGAGGTGCATGAAGGAGAACCGGATGCACATCGCCCCCTGGAGGAAGCACAGGTACATGGAGTCCAAGTGGCTCAGCGCCGCCTGCGACAGGATGTCGCCGAGCCTGTTGATCCCCGCGAGGGTTCCGGAGCACGAGCGGCCGGCTGCGCGGCTGAGGGCGTCGATGCTGACCTTCGACTTGCACTGCACGGCTTTGGAGGTTTTGTGATGAGGGGAATGAACCACCAGTTTCTCCTCTAGTAATGTTTTTTTTGCGTTGGTACGTTTTGTTGAGTTTTGTTGCAGTTGAGTGCAAATTTGTATATACTGATGCTTATCAAATGTTGATGCAAGTGGAAAATAAATAAAGTGGTTTTCTTGCAAATGCATAGCAGATATTGATGTTTTAATTGAAGTTGATGCAAGGAGGAATAAACACCCCTAGCACAGTCAACCACAACACCCCGAGCAGTGCCGGTCCAAGAGGTTGGATTGCCCTAGCCAAAGCTAATTTGGGTTGTTCCTTGACCTTGACTCCAGAAAAAGACATCAAAAAACAATTTATAACAAGCTGAAAACTATATAAATTCTGGGCTTAATTGCACTTTGCTACTCTAAACTATTTCGCTTTTTCAACTTGATATCCTAAACTTTTTTTTGTAACAAGTTAATACCTCAACTATTATTTTTTTTCAACTTGATACCTAATTTTTCAAAAAATCACAAAATGTCCTTATCCCTTCCCTCTTCCCTTCTCCCCTCCTCCCCCCCCCCCCCCCCCCCCCCCCTCCCCCACCACTCCGGCCACCCCCACCCTCCCGCTCCTCCTCCCCTCCGGCCACCCCCCTCTCCCACGTCCGGCCAACCCCCCCTTCCGCTTCCGGCGTGTCACGCCCCAGAACCAGAATACTGGAGAGCGGGAGAATGACTCAGCCAGCTACGTATTACGGGTAGATGAATACCGTATAATACGATCAATGCTGTCTAACCAGACGAGGGGGTGCATACTACATAAAGGTCTCACTATGGTTACTTCACATCTATTGTCTCAATCATTCGAACAAGAAACAGTAATAGAGAACATGTAAGATAAAGCAGTAAGGCGTCCCAAACGCTCTGTCAAAATGTTCTTGATATCTGGCTTTACAAAACATAGTCAGATCTGATGTAGCAAAAATATACACAATTGTTATCAGCTGCAGTCTGACTTTAGTTACAATTATGTAAAAGTAAGTACAAGACGATCCGACTAACATGTCGGTGCCAAACGGCAAAGTATAAGGTAAATAACAAAACGAGCGGGGAAGTAAGAAACCCACTCGAGTCCTCCTGCGATCATCCCTCTAGTGTTGACCATCTTGGAGGTAGAAGTAAGTTGAGTCCTCGGGAACCGGCTCTAAATCTGGCCATGCAAAACCAGAGAGGTTAGACCTCTAATAGCAAGTACCGCAAGGAAGCACGATATGAGGAGTTAAAACCAGTAATAAGAGAATAAGATATATAGATCTCTGCTTGCTACTAGGATTCACATAATGTCACGACACTTCGAACCAACCTCCCAACCAAATAAGGACAGAAGTTGGTCCGTCATATCCTGACATTCTGATTATCTTAGTTAGTTAACAGAGTAGGCACAGTACACAAACAAATCAGTTTAACCGGCCATGCAACTACTACGGCTTGCTACTGTGAGTCCCAAGTTATCCTGGAATTATGCAATAAAGGATTTCTCAGTTCTTACTATGGGCAAGCAAGGCTAGTCTATCCAATCAATCAATTGCGTCAATCATGAATTAGACGAGTCCCAGCGGGACGCCCGTCATCAATATACAATATACAATAATATAAGCAGATACTGCTCCCTGCCCGTGTGACAGATTTGCAGTATCTGTGGGAACCAGCCGGCCTGTCGGGCACTAATAGTCCCAAGAGGGCTGCCATGTAAGAACTCGAAAATCCATACTCTCCATGCAATCATTGTTTTATTTAACTTAGTAGCTTCTAGGTTAAGTGAAATTTCATGCCGTGGATCATGGTCATTCAAATGAGTACTCTCGTACGGGGTACGATATGCATTTCTACAATGATACCAGTGCGGTTAGGTTGTAGGTCTTACATAGCGTAATGCAACAATCAAAACTAACCACGGAATAATCATGCCTTGGCCATAAAGTACACATGCTGCTTTCGTAACAATAAATAAATAAATTTATAGCCTGCATGTATCTATATGTCAATATTTGGGTTTGGCTAATCGATTTCAATAGTTCGTAGTTAATATGAACGTGTCTTATTCCATTCAATTCAATAAGACGACTAGCCAGCCTCTTAGTTCCATCTAGGAACGCATGATCGATAATTAATCAAGATAACAATCAATGTTAACTAATGCCAAATTCGGAAAATAAAATTGGGAGATAAATAATAATTGGAAAATAAATGATCTCATGCGCCTGAGGAATAAAGATTCATGCGGCTGTGGAAAATGATTGGGAAATAAATAATCTCATGCGCCTGAGAAATAAAGATTCATGCGGCTGTGTAAAATGATTGGGAAATAAATACTCTCATGCGCCTGAGGAATGATTGGAAAATAAATAAATCTCATGCGCCTGAGAAATGCGGCTGTGGAAAATAAATCTCGTGCGCTGTGGAAAATAATTGGGAAATAAACAATCTCACGCACTGTGGGAAATAATTGGGAAATAAATAAATTCATGCGCCTGAGGAATGATTGGGAAATAAATAAATCTCATGCGCCTGAGGAATGCGGCTGTGGGAAATAAATCTCGTGCGCTGTGGAAAATGATTGGGAAATAAACAATCTCACGCACTGTGGGAAATAATTGGGAAATAAATAAATTCATGCGCCTGAGGAATGATTGGGAAATAAATAAATCTCATGCGCCTGAGGAATGCGGCTGTGGGAAATAAATCTCGTGCGCTGTGGGAAATGATTGGAAAATAAACAATCTCACGCACTGTGGGAAATAATTGGAAAATAAATAAATTTATGCGCCTGAGGAAGGTGGCTGTGAGAAATAAATAAACTCAGGGAAGCTATGGAAAATAAATAAACTCATGCGCCTGAGAGAATCTGTGGGAAATAAATAAACTCATGCGCCTGAGGGAAAGGATTGAGAAATAAATAAATTCATGCGCCTTGACTGTGAGAAGTGATTGGGAAATAAATAAATTCATGCGCCTTGGCTGTGGGAAGTGATTGGAAAATAAATAAATTCATGCGCCTTGTCTGTGGGAAGTGATTGGGAAATAAATAAATTCATGCGCCTTGGCTGTGGGAAGTGATTGGAAAATAAATAAACTCATGCGCCTGAGGAAATCTGTGGGAAATAAATGACTCATGCGCTGTGGAAATGATTTGATGCGCTGTGGGAATAAAGATTTCCATGCGCTGAGGAATGAAGATTTGATGCGGCTGTGGGAATAAAGATTTCCATGCGCTGAGGAATGAAGATTTGATGCGGCTGTGGGAATAAAGATTTCCATGCGCTGAGGAATGAAGATTTGATGCGGCTGTGACTGTTCTTCTTCTCCGAATTTCTGAGAACAGAACCATGGAAGCCATTGCTTCCAAGCTCCATAAATCCTTCATCCCAAGCCCAAATATGGACTTCCATAGGTCAAAATTGGGTAGAACGAAATTCTCTACAACATGGAACCATCAAAACTTGAAGATAATAAAGTTTACTAGATCAAAACCTAAGAAATCCAAAAATGTATCAAACTTAGATCTACAACAAATAAGCCATGGAAATTGAAAATGCTAAGTACTAAAGAGACTTAGAATCAAATGAGGAAGATGATGGAACAATAAAAATGGGGATCCATCAAGAAGCAAGTTGGCACTTGCCTATCTCTTCTAGGTTGGTGGGAGAGTTATGAGGAAGAAGAAGTGAAATGGAAAGAAGTAATGAAGAGAGAGAAATGGTTTTGGGCTTTAAATGAAGGGGTGGTGGTAGGTGGGAGTATTGGGCCGGGTCCAATGGGTTCATCCAAGGCCAACCCGCAAGCAAAGCAAAGAGGTAAAAGCAGAAAATAAATGCAGGAATAAAAGCAGAAAATAAAGTGCAGAAATAAAATTGTAGGAAATAAATTAACATGAAAATTTAAAGAGCAGATTAATTAACTAACATAAATTTACAGAAATTTAAATACAGAATAATACATGGTAACTATTAAATAAATACGTATTCTGGGAACGGGAAGTGACATCTCTACCCTCCTTAGAAAAATTCCGTCCTCGGAATTTCAGATCCAAACATGATAGAAACATCGAAGCTAAACTAATCTAAGTACGATCAATTAGAGTAAGCAATCATTCTACAATATTAACAGTAGAAACATATCCATGCTGAACATTCTACGACACCAAGTAATTCTACTTACAACGTGACAAGCATGAGGGGTTAAGACAATCAAGGTATACAGAAAGAGATATACCTTGTGAGTCAAACAGGTGCGGATACCGTGATCGGATATCATCCTCACGTTCCCACGTTGACTCCCCCAAAGAGTGATGACCCCAAGCAACCCGGACAAGGTTAATTGTTCGGTTCTTGAGTACCTTCTCTCTTCGGTCCAAAATAGACACAGGCTGTTCCTCGTAAGACAGGTTGGTACCAACAACCAGCTCAGAATGACCAAGGACATGGCTTGGGTCTGATACATACCTTCACAATTGAGATACATGAAACACATCATGCACCTCTCGTAACGAAGGTGGAAGGGATAAACGATAAGCAACATCGCCTACCCGATCAAGAATAACAAACGGGCCCACGTATCAAGGACTCAACTTCCCGCGAATGCCAAATCTAATGACCCCACGGGTAGGTGAGATCCGCAAGAATACGTGGTCCCCAACAGAAAACTCTAACGGCCTACGATGCTGGTCTGCCCAATGACGATGCCGATCCTGCGCAACTCGAAGTCGCTCTCTAATTCCTTTAACCACTTCAACCGTCTGAACAATCAATTCTGGGCCTAGCATCTTTCTCTCCCCAATATCGTCCCACGCTAGTGGCGACCTACACTTCTTACCATATAGTGCTTCAAATGGCGCCATCTGGATACTGGCTTGATAACTGTTGTTATATGAGAACTCGACCAAGTGTAGGTGGCTCTCCCAAGATCCTCTAAAATCTAGGGTGCAAGTTCGCAACATGTCTTCTAAAGTCTGAATTGTTCTTTCTGATTGCCCATCCGTCTGTGGATGGTAAGCCGTGCTAAATCTTAACTTGGTACCCAAGCTATGATGTAAGCTCTTCCAAAAATATGATGTAAAACGGGTATCTCTGTCTGACACAATACTGACTGGGACCCCATGCTGTCTGACTATCTGCTGCATATATAATTCTGCCAATTTCTCCGTAGATTGACCTACTCTAAAAGGAAGAAAATGTGCCACCTTCGTAAGCCGATCTACGATTACCCAAATAGCATCCTTACCACTTGGGGATCTCGGTAAACCGGTCACAAAGTCCATTGTAATATGCTCCCACTTCCATTCCGGGATAGGAAGCGGTTGCAATAATCCAGCTGGCCTCTGCTGCTCTGCCTTCACTTGCTGACATACCAAGCAACGGGAAACGAATCTAGCTATCTCCCTCTTCATCCCGTTCCACCAGAAGTGCTGCTTGATATCTTGGTACATCTTGGTCCCTCCAGGGTGTACAGAGTACTGAGAACTGTGAGCTTCTGCCATAACCTTCTGTCTGATATCTCTACTAGGCACACATAGGCGTGTCCCAAACCTAAGGGTATCATCTTCATGAATTTGCATCTCCTTTCTGAGTCCTGACTCACACTCTGTCCTAAGCTTCTGAATCCTTGGGTCTTGTGCCTGAGCTGCCTTGATTCTGTCTACCAAGTCGGATTGAACTTGTAGACTCGCCAGAACTCCTACATCACTAGGAAGTATAACCTCGATGCCCATCTCTTGAAGGTCTTCTAAGATATGCCTCTGTGTTGTTAACATAAATACGCCGCCTCTCCTGCTGAGAGCATCTGCTACCACATTAGCCTTGCTTGGATGATACTGAAGCTCTACGTCGTAATCCTTAATCAACTCCAACCATCTTCTCTGCCTCATGTTCAGTTCCTTCTGAGTAAAAATGTACTTCAGACTTTTGTGGTCTGTGTACATGTCCACTCGATCACCATATAGGTAATGCCTCCATAGCTTCAAAGCAAATACTACTGCTGCCAACTCCAAGTCATGAGTCGGGTAATTCTTCTCGTGGTCTCGAAGCTGCCTAGATGCATACGCTATCACCTTCCCATGCTGCATGAGGACACATCCAAGTCCTTTACCTGACGCATCACAATAAACAGTAAAACCTCCGGGTCCAACTGGCAATGTAAGAATAGGCGCTGATATCAACTTCTGCTTCAGATTCTCAAATGATGCCTGGCATTCTGCCGACCAGACGAATGGCACGTCCTTCCGTGTCAAGCGAGTCATGGGTGCTGAAAGCCTTGCAAAGTCTGATACAAACCTTCTGTAATATCCTGCCAATCCCAAGAAACTCCGCACATCTGCTACGGTCTTGGGTACTGGCCAACTTTCTACTGCTTCTACCTTCTTGGGATCCACTGCTACTCCAGCTCCTGATATGATATGACCCAAAAATGAAATATGATCCGACCAAAACTCACATTTGCTGAGCTTGGCATACAACTGGTTCTCTCTCAGAACCTGTAACACCTTCCGGAGGTGGTCTTCATGCTCCTCTTCACTAGTTGAATATACAAGAATGTCGTCGAGAAACACAACGACAAATTGATCCAAGTACAGCATAAAGATGTGATTCATCAAATCCATAAAGATTGCTGGAGCATTGGTCAAACCAAACGGCATTACTAGGAATTCATAATGCCCATACTTCGACCTGAATGCTGTCTTGGGAATGTCCTCCTTCCGAACCCTCACTTGATGATACCCTGAACGAAGATCTATCTTGGAGAAAACTCTAGCTTTGCTCAACTGATCAAACAAGTCATCGATCCTGGGTAATGGGTACTTGTTCTTCACTGTTGCCGCGTTAAGCTTCCTGTAATCGATGCATAATCTGGATGACCCATCCTTCTTTCCTACAAGTACCACTGGTGCTGCCCATGGTGACACGCTAGCTTGGATGAACTTCTTCTCCTTCAGTTCCTCTATGTGCCGATATACCTTGGCCTGCTCTGAATCCGCCATTCTGTAAACCCGATCTGATATCGGTTTAGTTCCAGGTGCCAATTCTATACTGAACTCAATATCTCTAACAGGTGGTAGACCTGGAAGCTCTTCAGAAAATACGTCTAAAAACTCTTCAACTACCTTCGGGACTTGAACTTCTTCCATTGCCGTCACTACTCCCTGCTCTTGTTGAGTTGCTACTGATCTGACTAAGGTGAACCGCTTCGTGCCTGGAATATCAAAAGATACACTCCCTCTACGACAATCTATTGTCGCATGACTGTCTTTCAGCCAGTCCATGCCTAAGATAACGTCGAAATTTCCAACAGGAAATTCTATCAACGGGGCGGGTAAGGAATGCCCGCAAACTACAACGCTACATGCTAGAATAACTCTACTAACTCCTACGAGCCCATTACCAGTGAGTATATTCAACCTTCCTGGCAATGCCTCGAACTCCATTCCTAGCCGTGTTACAAATTGTGCAGATATAAATGAGTGTGATGCTCCCGAATCAAACAATGCTACTGCGGGATAAGAGGCGACGAGAATGTTACCTGCCACAACATCTCCCGATGCCAATGCCTCTTCCAAGGACAGAGTGAATGCCTGCCCTCGACCTCCTTGCTGGTTCCCATGCTGCGGCCTAGCCTGGTGCTGCCGCTGGCCCCTGCCTTGGTGATGCTGGGGTGGTCTATGCTGGTGTTGTTGCATCGGCGGTCCCTGCTGCCGAAACATCTGAGCCTGCGTCATGAACGGGCGCTGTGCCAACGGCCTCACTGCTACCGCTGGTCCTCGATACTGTCCTGCCCCTGGTGCTGGCAGAGCAGAAAACTGTTGTACTGGTCCTCCTGACCTCGAATTCATGGGACATGTGGTAACCCGATGACCTGGATTTCCACATATCAGACACAGCCCGTTTAATGTCCGACACACATCTCTAGTGTGCCCTATCTTTCCGCAATAAGTGCAGCCTGCTGGGGGTTGCTGGTTCTTCCTCTGATGCTGTTGCTGCTGCCTTGGTGGTACTGGTCCTCGTATCGCCACATCGTGGATACGAATGCCAGTGGATGGTGTTGTTGTTCGGGGTGCTGCTCCCCCTCTTCCTTCAATCTGACTGTGGGATCTCTTCTGACCCCCAGTCCTTGCCGCAAGCCTCTGAATGGTGATCTCATGCCTTCGAGTTGCTGTCAATACTTCATCAAAAGTTTGGTAATTGTGCCCCTCTATCAATTGCAAAAGTTCAAGATGAAACCCTTGCTGAAACCTCATAGCCCTCTGGCTCTCTGTTGCTACCATCTCTGGGGCGAACCTACTCAATCTGCAGAACTCTGCTGCATAAGCATCTACAGTCTTGCCAGCCTGTCTGAGGTTGATAAACTTCTGTTGCAGCTCAAATTGCGCCACAACTCCATAGTACTTCGTCTTGAATCTTGCTGTAAAATCGTCCCAAGCCACAGGACGTCTGATGCCTACCTCCTCTGATTCCCACCAATCACGTGCGAGATCTTGAAGTAACAGATTCACTAGATCCACACGTTCTTCTGCTGGCACCTTAGCTGCTGTCAGAATAGCCTCCATATCCTTAAGCCATGCATCTGCTGAAATGGCATCTTCCGTGCCCTCGAAACGGCGGGGGTTGTACTTGCAAAACCTGGCTGATGCTCCGAAATCTGTTCTCACTCCTCTTTCCAAAGCCGTCTGCAATCTTTGGTTGAGCAACACATTCTGCTCTTGCAACTGAGTATGCATGCGCTGCTGGGCCAACATCTGATGTTGCTGAATAGCCATCATCCCTCTCATGATCTCCAGAAGGGCTGGTGTGTCCACTTCCACTGGGGTAGGTGGAACTATTGGTGGTGTTGGAACCTCCGAATACTGCGGTCCAACTGCTGGTTCCACTATCACCTCTTCTTGAATAGCCTCTTGAGGTTGTACTGGCTCTTGTTGCTGACCAACCTGGTCAGGTTGCCCATGCTGCCCTTGTTGTTGTTGCCCAATCCTGACAGATGCGGACGAGGTGCCCCTAAGAAAAAGGGACAAGAGAATAATCAAACGGTCGGACAGGAAAGGTTAATGAAGTCAAAGGATACCGGAATGTCAAGCTAGAATCGAGAATACGAATCAGGAGATCAAGGGGAAACATGTGTGATTGAGACATCCTATAAATTAAAACACCCCACAAGTCTAAAATCAGACCTGCATGGGCCACCACTAAAACCTTGTCACGCCCCAGAACCAGAATACTGGAGAGCGGGGGAATGACTCAGCCAGCTACGTATTACGGGTAGATGAATACCGTATAATACGATCAATACTGTCTAACCAGACGAGGGGGTGCATACTACATAAAGGTCTCACTATGGTCACTTCACATCTATTGTCTCAATCATTCGAACAAGAAACAGTAATAGAGAACATGTAAGATAAAGCAGTAAGGCGTCCCAAACGCTCTGTCAAAATGTTCTTGATATCTGGCTTTACAAAATATAGCCAGATCTGATGTAGCAAAAATATACACAATTGTTATCAGCTGCAGTCTGACTTTAGTTACAATTATGTAAAAGTAAGTACAAGACGATCCGACTAACATGTCGGTGCCAAACGGCAAAGTATAAGGTAAATAACAAAACGAGCGGGGAAGTAAGAAACCCACTCGAGTCCTCCTGCGATCATCCCTCTAGTGTTGACCATCTTGGAGGTAGAAGTAAGTTGAGTCCTCGGGAACCGGCTCTAAATCTGGCCATGCAAAACCAGAGAGGTTAGACCTCTAATAGCAAGTACCGCAAGGAAGCACGATATGAGGAGTTAAAACCAGTAATAAGAGAATAAGATATATAGATCTCTGCTTGCTACTAGGATTCACATAATGTCACGACACTTCGAACCAACCTCCCAACCAAACAAGGACAGAAGTTGGTCCGTCATATCCTGACATTCTGATTATCTTAGTTAGTTAACAGAGTAGGCACAGTACACAAACAAATCAGTTTAACCGGCCATGCAACTACTACGGCTTGCTACTGTGAGTCCCAAGTTATCCTGGAATTATGCAATAAAGGATTTCTCAGTTCTTACTATGGACAAGCAAGGCTAGTCTATCCAATCAATCAATTGCGCCAATCATGAATTAGACGAGTCCCAGCGGGACGCCCGTCATCAATATACAATATACAATAATATAAGCAGATACTGCTCCCTGCCCGTGTGACAGATTTGCAGTATCTGTGGAAACCAGCCGGCCTGTCGGGCACTAATAGTCCCAAGAGGGCTGCCATGTAAGAACTCGAAAATCCATACTCTCCATGCAATCATTGTTTTATTTAACTTAGTAGCTTCTAGGTTAAGTGAAATTCCATGCCGTGGATCATGGTCATTCAAATGAGTACTCTCGTACGGGGTACGATATGCATTTCTACAACGATACCAGTGCGGTTAGGTTGTAGGTCTTACATAGCGTAATGCAACAATCAAAACTAACCACGGAATAATCATGCCTTGGCCATAAAGTACACATGCTGCTTTCGTAACAATAAATAAATAAATTTGTAGCCTGCATGTATCTATATGTCAATATTTGGGTTTGGCTAATCGATTTCAATAGTTCATAGTTAATATGAACGTGTCTTATTCCATTCAATTCAATAAGACGACTAGCCAGCCTCTTAGTTCCATCTAGGAACGCATGATCGATAATTAATCAAGATAACAATCAATGTTAACTAATGCCAAATTCGAAAAATAAAATTGGGAGATAAATAATAATTGGAAAATAAATGATCTCATGCGCCTGAGGAATAAAGATTCATGCGGCTGTGGAAAATGATTGGGAAATAAATAATCTCATGCGCCTGAGAAATAAAGATTCATGCGGCTGTGTAAAATGATTGGAAAATAAATACTCTCATGCGCCTGAGGAATGATTGGAAAATAAATAAATCTCATGCGCCTGAGAAATGCGGCTGTGGAAAATAAATCTCGTGCGCTGTGGGAAATGATTGGGAAATAAACAATCTCACGCACTGTGGGAAATAATTGGAAAATAAATAAATTCATGCGCCTGAGGAATGATTGGGAAATAAATAAATCTCATGCGCCTGAGGAATGCGGCTGTGGGAAATAAATCTCGTGCGCTGTGGGAAATGATTGGGAAATAAACAATCTCACGCACTGTGGGAAATAATTGGGAAATAAATAAATTCATGCGCCTGAGAAATGATTGGGAAATAAATAAATCTCATGCGCCTGAGGAATGCGGCTGTGGGAAATAAATCTCGTGCGCTGTGGGAAATGATTGGAAAATAAACAATCTCACGCACTGTGGGAAATAATTGGGAAATAAATAAATTCATGCGCCTGAGAAAGGTGGCTGTGAGAAATAAATAAACTCAGGGAAGCTATGGGAAATAAATAAACTCATGCGCCTGAGAGAATCTGTGGAAAATAAATAAACTCATGCGCCTGAGGGAAAGGATTGAGAAATAAATAAATTCATGCGCCTTGGCTGTGAGAAGTGATTGGGAAATAAATAAATTCATGCGCCTTGGCTGTGGGAAGTGATTGGGAAATAAATAAATTCATGCGCCTTGTCTGTGGGAAGTGATTGGGAAATAAATAAATTCATGCGCCTTGGCTGTGGGAAGTGATTGGAAAATAAATAAACTCATGCGCCTGAGGGAATCTGTGGGAAACTGTGGGAAATAAATGACTCATGCGCTGTGGAAATGATTTGATGCGCTGTGGGAATAAAGATTTCCATGCGCTGAGGAATGAAGATTTGATGCGGCTGTGGGAATAAAGATTTCCATGCGCTGAGGAATGAAGATTTGATGCGGTGGGAATAAAGATTTTCATGCGCTGAGGAATGAAGATTTGATGCGGCTGTGACTGTTCTTCTTCTCCGAATTTCTGAGAACAGAACCATGGAAGTCATTGCTTCCAAGCTCCATAAATCCTTCATCCCAAGCCCAAATATGGACTTCCATAGGTCAAAATTGGGTAGAACGAAATTCTCTACAACATGGAACCATCGAAACTTGAAGATAATAAAGTTTACTAGATCAAAACCTAAGAAATCCAAAAATTTATCAAACTTAGATCTACAACAAATAAGCCATGGAAATTGAAAATGCTAAGTACTAAAGAGACTTAGAATCAAATGAGGAAGATGATGGAACAATAAAAATGAGGATCCATCAAGAAGCAAGTTGGCACTTGCCTATCTCTTCTAGGTTGGTGGGAGAGTTATGAGGAAGAAGAAGTGAAATGGAAAGAAGTAATGAAGAGAGAGAAATGGTTTTGGACTTTAAATGAAGGGGTGGTGGTAGGTGGGAGTATTGGGCCGGGTCCAATGGGTTCATCCAAGGCCAACCCGCAAGCAAAGCAAAGAGGTAAAAGCAGAAAATAAATGCAGGAATAAAAGCAGAAAATAAAGTGCAGAAATAAAATTGTAGGAAATAAATTAACATGAAAATTTAAAGAGCAGATTAATTAACTAACATAAATTTACAGAAATTTAAATACAGAATAATACATGGTAACTATTAAATAAATACGTATTCTGGAAACGGGAAGTGACATCTCTACCCTCCTTAGAAAAATTCCGTCCTCGGAATTTCAGATCCAAACATGATAGAAACATCGAAGCTAAACTAATCTAAGTACGATCAATTAGAGTAAGCAATCATTCTACAATATTAACAGTAGAAACATATCCATGCTGAACATTCTACGACACCAAGCAATTCTACTTACAACGTGACAAGCATGAGGGGTTAAGACAATCAAGGTATACAGAAAGAGATATACCTTGTGAGTCAAACAGGTGCGGATACCGTGATCGGATATCATCCTCACGTTCCCACGTTGACTCCCCCAAAGAGTGATGACCCCAAGCAACCCGGACAAGGTTAATTGTTCGGTTCTTGAGTACCTTCTCTCTTCGGTCCAAAATAGACACAGGCTGTTCCTCGTAAGAGGGGGGTGGCCGGAGGGGAGGCGGAGCGGGAGGGAGGGGGTAGCCGGAGTGGGGGAGGGGGGGTTGGGGGGAGGGAGGGTAATTTTAAGGTTTGAGTAGGGGTATTTTCGTCCCAAATTTTTTTTGGGTATCAACTTGTTACAAAAAAAAGTTTAGGGTATCAAGTTGAAAAAACGGAATAGTTGAGGCTAGCAAAGTGCAATTAAGCCTAAATTCTGAACTGATATCAACTCAAAAAAAAGATATCTCCGATTTTGATGACCGGCGTGGTGCTCGAATTCTGAGTTCATCTTCTGAACCATGAGCTACTCGAGTCATTTTCAACGAGAACTCAAAATATGGACATGAAGAATTGCTAGTTCAACTGACGTGAAGGAGTTGTGATGGACCGTGAAGGCTCTATTGGTGAAGAGATAGGGGTGGTGGTGGTGTGGGAAGAGGGGTTGTTGATTGCTCTAACCCCCGGGAGGGGGGACCTCCGTTGTCCCTTTATCATCCGAGAGCTAACATATTTAAGATTGAGTGGATCGGTTTCAGCCGCTGTATAGCAGCGTTGATAAGAGCACCCCTTAAAAACTTTTGTTAGAAGATGTCCTACAAGAATCCCCTTAATACATTGGAAATTGCGTGAGAGAGAACTAGGCCATGTGCCCGATATGAAGATTGCTAAAATGTTAACTCTTTGTCACCGCCGGGTATATAGAACCTAGGCCAATTCAGAGTCAAAGTCAGCTGAATTACTGACTTCTGCCTCTTGTATATTCTCTTTCCTGACTTGTAATTGCTTCAATCTCCTTCCACGGGATCTTCATTTTTTCTTTACTTTTACGTATGTATCTTCTAGATCATGATAAAAGAAAAATTAACTTGGGGGAGTTCTTCACAGAACATTGGAACGATAAATTCTCAAAAGGCTCACAATCCAAACCAATCAGAAAGTTCAAAGCAATAATCAGTTTTCATCCCTCTAGGAAAGAGAAATTGACCTCTATTAATTTCATTTACATAAATCTTGCTCAAAGCAAATTGCTTATGTACAAATGATCTCCAGTATGCGCAGAAATGTATCTTGTACAAACATTAAGAACTTTTTTATCAGGTGAACAGGAACATTTTATTGCTTAAATACTAGTTGAGGAAAAAAAAAAAAGAGTCGACAACACAAATTTTCTTCAGGAAAAAACTTGTATAGTTCAAGCAAAGGGTTAACTTAGATCAAACTAACGATCAGCTAAATAAGTAAAGATTTTGAACAAAATGAAACCCTAACCCTAACCCTAACCTCGATAACCAATGATTTACACCACCCTTGCTCGGGTTCTCTCAATTTTTACTGTTTCTATATTACATTTACCATCACAAAACTGCAAGTGCTGTGTTAACTTCGACAGTTTTTCTAACTAAGAGGCACTTTGTAAGAACAGTTAAGTAGTGGTGGAAGAGAGCACTGCTCCTTACCAAAGGAGAACCTCAACCAGAATCCTTCCAGCCCAACCTCTCATGATTAATTGCAAGCGTTTAGACTTATCTAGGTATTTTTGACACCAATATTTCCACTCAAATCAGACAACCTCCTAAGTTTTAAACCATCTCCAAGAGCTTGATGTTCCCGGTAGAATTCGCGGCAAGTAAGGTAGAAGACTGGCCTCGCCAACACACGCTCGAGATAAAATGTGTAGTATCTTCAAGTTCCCGGCCAGTTAAGGGATCTACTACACCAAATTTGTATGATAGAACTGGCATGGGGAAAGCCTTGTGATAGATAAAAACCTGCCCATAGTATAGAGAAAAGGGATTAACTTTCAATAATAATAGCTGTTAGTCCAAAATGATCAACCAAGATTGCAGGCCCAGCCAGTGTTCATAAGAGCTAGAGGAAATTCATGTCACTTAAATTTGCATTTGTTTGCTCACCATTAAAGAAGAAAGACAGAAGAAGAAAGTGCCTACCTCATTTGTTTCTGAACCCGTCGCAATATATCCATCATAAATAGATAGGCCAACGAAATTCTGAAATTAGGGAAAAAGGAAGAAGAAGGTCAGATTCACTTAGCAAGGATAATATTACAAACTCTTTAGTAACATGAAAATACATCTAATTTTATATTAAACAAAATGTAAACCAAGAACACCATACACATCTAATGCACTAATGCTATTGGGGGGAAAAGAGAGCATACTTCTTGAAGAGAAACACAGAAATGTAGAGTACCAAAAATTCCTAAGTTCATCAGGGTTGCATTCTCCTGGAGATGTTTATGCATAGGTCAGGAGGCATCATGGCACCCCATCACTCAAGCTGCAATGGGGAGCCAAGCCGAGTCGATTCGAGCTTGACATGTTCAAGCTGGGCTCATATATGGCCTGAAATTTTCGAGCTGGGCTCAAATTATTTTGCCGAGCTTGAGCTCAAAAGTTTGTGTTCAAGCTTGAATTCCACTATGCTTTCAAGGAGGTAGACTAGATTTGAAAATAAAGTCCATTAGGCGATCGGTTGGGCTTGTTTTATATCAGTACTAGCAATAGCTCATTGGCAAGTCAAGATTGCGTGTAGAGCATGTTCAAGCCAAAGATTCCTACGTTGAAGCTAGGCTCCTTAAGGAAATTAACTTTATTTATGCTTGGTTTGTTTTGAAGTCCAATTGAGCGAAGACATTGAATAGAATAGCAGGTACTAGTTACACACTTAAATCATGAATTTTTTTTTTTACAAGGTAAGACATTGATAAAGGTTAAGGTAAGATACTACATAGAATAGAAGGTAAAGATACTACAATGCCAACTTTAAGACGAATGAAACTTAAATCTTGAATAAGTTCTTGTTTGCTTTGATGCTTCACTACATCCTTGCATTATAAGAGTTAAAAGGAAACACGAGAAGAACAGGTCAAAAGTACCTTCATATTAGTATGACCTGTGAATGTCTGAAGAGGGTTGTCAATTACTCTCGACGAACTTGTAGACAAATCCCAAAGCTTCAACGTGCTGTCGGTGGATGCAGATACAATGGTCGATGCATCAAGATATTTCACATAGCTCACGGTCTTGGCATGCCCGATCAATTTACACAAGGGAGCCCTTGTGTTACGCAGATCGTAGCAGTAGACGTTATGATCTGCCGAACCAATTGCAATGGTCTGTGCAGAATCAGGAGGAAACTGGACTGAACACACATTTGCTTTTGTTCTGATAGTTCCAGCACTTCCAGCCTGCAACAACACCCATTATGTACAGATGTTTTATTCTACCGTTACAGTTGGACGACTGCAATTCCTATACCGCAAAAGCTGACATACAGCAAGTGCAAGAGTAGAATTGCCTGATTGATACTCCACAGCTTCACAGCCCCGTCGTCACTGCCACTGGCCAACTTCGTCGGGTCTGCTGGAGAAAAATCAACGGACCAAACACGCCTCTCGTGCTCCTTCATCTGGCAAGAAACTTGGTTCCTTGCAACATCCCACACCTAATACATATGACCAATGAATCAACATCAAATGAAAAAAGAAGAAGAAGAAATTGCTTAGGTCTTATGATGGAATAAATTGACAGATCAATACCTGCACGATTCCTTCGAAGTCACTAGAAGCTAACTGGCCCTTGATATAGCTGTTCCAACACACGCAGCTGATTCTCGATCTACTCGCCATTTCTACTACAGGATAATGAATGTCGCGGTCTTCATTTAGAACCATATCGCATTCAAAGATTTTAATCTTCCTGTTTACACCAGCAGTAGCGAATAATTCTTTATCTCGATCAAAATCCAAGGAACAGACTAAATTGGACGAACTTAACAGATCTCCTTGCTTTAGGTCTGCCCTGACTTTTAGCTGGCTGAAGGCCAGATAGTTGCACAGGCCTTCAAGAAATGGATTTATCCATTCATGTCTTCTTTCTATACTATGGCCTTCCTTGGAAGTTAAGCAGTCGACTGAACTTCCCTCTGTCCTAGCCCAGGACCCTCTTCCAGTGCCAGTAGCCGGAGCAACAGAACAGTATCTATCCACGGGTTCAACTGCGGGCTTGGTAGGCCTGCTTCTTGTTGAGAAGTAAGCTTCTTCCAACTTTTTGAAGTTCTTCACCAATCGGGGGGTCTTTACAAGAATACTTCCGTGGAGCTCAGGGCTTAGCTCCGACACGAGACCTTCAGAAACAACTTCTTTATGTTTTTCTTCGTGATCTTGAAGTCCTAATCTGAAACGCTTTCTTGGAACAGAGCAGGATGAATCCTCATCGATTGTAGGATACAGAGGAGTTTGATTCACCTTCTCTGCTACCAAATACTTGCCTCTATCCCATCCTGAAGAGGATACCTTTTTCCTCAGATTTGACTGCTGGTTTTGAACCTCTCCTATGTCAGCAGAAATAAAACACACTCTATCATGCAACTCATCAGCAGTTTCTTCTTTTTTCCGTTGCAAGTTCAGAAGAAATTCTAGAAGTAGTTCTTGATCTTCAATTTTCTCTTTCAGCTTGATTGCTGCTTCACGTTCCTCCAACATAATCTTTGCTCCATTGAGGAACTCACTCTGTAACACTTCACTGCAATATATCAAAAGTAGAACTTGAATTTAGTCAAGTTAACTTTAAATGTTAACACACACTCATTCAACTGTTGTTAAATAGTTTGACATAACCAAGTTTCTTAAAGAAGGGTTCCACTGCCACGAGGTTCCAACTTATTCTGAAACCAGATCAAGACAACTTTCCTTATCGTTTGGTCTTGATGCTTTTTGTTTGGTTTGTTTCAGGCAAGTCAATAATGTATAAACTCGATCCTTGATCAATCAAAGGAAAAATAAACTTGTATTTGACATAAAAAGGGTAGACTTGATTCCTCCAAGGAGATGAAAGGTTAAAATTCGAAACAAAAAGTTCTCAGCAAGCTACTAAATCTCCCACTGACAACAGTTAGGATGCTCAATGATAGACAACAGCTAGGAAGATGACAAACAAGTTCTCCAAATTGAGCCTAATCACAGTTTATAGAGTTGAAGTAATGACCTTTAAAATTAGGATGTTCAATGCTAGAGACTTATTCTCAGTAAGCTGCAAAATCTCTGTCACTCGGTCATCATATGATATATAAGGTAAGTCAATTTATGTACACTAAAGAGTTCCTTTTCTCCAAGCAGCTAGCCGAGAGAATTCTTTGGCATTTGAGGACATATCTAACAAGTTTAGTGTTCACATCTTCGGATCGAGATGTTCATATATTGATGCAGATTACTTCCATTTGCCCATGTGTGAACCAAACTGCCCCAAAGTATTTCAAGAATCCAGTTCAATATAATTCATCATATGGTGAACAGGATCATGCCTTGTTTGTATAAGCTACTCAGTAAAAACAATAGAACAACAAAGCTCAAGTTGCACCGACCTCATCCTGGGCCGATTGTCAGGTTGCGGGTGCAACAGCCAGAGGCAGAATGAAGCTTCCTTGGACCACTTGAGCAGCAGCTGAGGAGGAAGAACCCTATGTCTCAAGTTAGACATGCTTTTCAACTTCTCATCAAGTGACTCGAATGTACAGAATATCTGCAAACACCAAAAGCATACTGACAATTTAAACAGAGCTAATTTGCACTTAAATACCATCAACTTTAAAGTTTTTACAAATTGCTACCATAAACTTTTTTAAGCAAACTGCTACCATAAACTATTAACGGTTAGCTAGTTAATACCACATGTTAATTTTCTGTTCCAAAAAATTATGTGACATGTACATGACTAATTTATGACACTTTTGCCACTTAGATGATAATTAAACCTCCAACCCTATCCCTCTCTATCCCTTTCTTCTTCTCCTAACCAAAATGTCTCATCCTCATCCTTGTCAAATCAAATTCTAATGCTATCCCTCATTATATCACTTTTGTACCTAGATATAGTTCAATATATCTTGTTCATGTCAACTTTGCCAAAAAGAAAATTAGGGTTTGACAAAAGGAAAAAGCCTAACCAAAAAAAAAAAAACCAGGCTTTCATATAAGGAGAAATAGAAACAAAACCTAGGATTTTAATCTATTAATAGGAGATAATTTATATATAATATACAAAAGAAAACAACATCATGTTCATCATATACCCAAAAACAGCAAAAGCTTAATTTTTTTTTTTTTTGGTAAAAAAATGATCCCTTACCTCTTATAAATTAAACTCCACGTGTCCTTACAAGTAAGTCTGCAATCTTCTCTAGATACCAAAACTTACTTCACTCTATAGATAAATTCAAAATTTTAGGGGCAAAAATTTGAAGTTTTGGAAAGAGAATGATTTTTAATTTGCGCTAGGGTTTAGGAACCAATTGAGAATGAGAAATGGTGAAGAGGTTAGTTTAAGTAGGGGCAAAAATGTTATTTCATATTTTTTCCAATGTTGTTACGGTATAAACTAAGAGTTTACGGTTTATGGTAGCATTCTACTTTTAAAAAAACTTTACGCTAGCAGTTCGTAAAAACCTAAAAGTTCATGGTACTTAACTGCAAATTTTAAAAATAAGAACTAGGTAGACTACTTTGCATTCAAATACCTCCACATTTGCGTCTTCTTATCCCGTAGTATATTTATGTGTTACATGTATTTTTTTACTCTATTCAAACGATTTTTTTTTTTGTTTTAGAAGCAAAATTGTCTAGAATTTGTCACCCAACGAATGCAAATGATAGTCAAGTTCAAGAGCTCAAAGTGTTGGGTTGGGTACATTTTCCTACATATGTGGAGAACATACTGGAGTGTGACGAGTGTCATCCGCATGACAAACACCATCCACATGACAGAAGTTCAAAAAGTCGAAGGCAACCAAGAGTTCACTTGGAGTTGTTACAAGGCGTATCACAGTCGTATCAGAGGCAGTGACATGCCAGCGGTATGCATAAAAACACCAAAAATGTCTAACAAGTTTCTATGTAAAAAATTTGTTCCTGCAGTATAGCGCCAGCGTACTGGTGGTATGTCGATTGTATACTGTTAGGATGGTGTTGAGCATATTTTGGATAATTATTGCCGTTGGATTGATTTGGACAACCAATAATGTTTCGTGATTATGGTGAGTTAAATAGGAGTTTTCCCAACTTAATCACAGCCGTCATAACATCAAGGGATATATTTTCTCAAGAAATCAACTTTCAAGGAGGAGACCTTTGGTTTTATTCAAAAGGGATTGTTCGAGGAGTTTTACATCATTCCATTCTTGTGATCTCGCCTTTGCTAAACTAATTCTCAAAATGTAATGCATCCATTAATTTTAAGTAGTTTTGGTGATCATATCAAATCCATGGGAGAAGTTGAAGGGGAGTCGGTGTATTTTCTTTACTCGTGAAATATTTTTCGAGTCGGACTCAGTTCGTTTTGTGGTTTTTTCTGTCATGATTTTCCATGCAAAAGTTGATTGTGTTTGTGCATGGATATTGTGCTCCTCTATAGGTGTATGTCTTTATTTTAGTCCTCGATAGATTTTTCTGATTTGGGAACTGTGGTTATTCTGCTAGTTCCAATGTTTGTTCCCATCAAAATGGTATTAGAGCTAAGTTGGTTTTAAGTGTCAAGAGGTTGATAGTCAGACTCGGGTAGAAGAGATGGATGCAAAACATGTGCACATTGTTAACATGAACGGTACTAGTTATCACTATCGGCAAAATAAGATGAAAGTTCTCTTATTCATGAAAAAGTTTCATCTGCCCCTTTTTGTTTCAGAGAAGGCCTGTAATAAATCCGATGAGGACTGAACTTTCGAGCACATACATGTCTATGGGTATATCAGACAGTTCGTAGATGAGAACGTGTACAACCACATAGTGAACATTGAGCAAACCAAGATGTTGTGGGAAAACTTAAGTCTTTGTATGCCAAGAAGACCGAAGTCAATTAGTTATTCATGATTCGACACATGATTGGTCTGAGGTACAAAGACGGTACGACAATTACGGAACTTGAGTGAGTTCCAGGGCTGGTAGTTTAGATGTTGACTATAAGAGTCAAATTCGGCGACAAGGAGCAGAGACTTTGGTTGTTGTGTATATTATCGGACTCATGGGAATTCATACGAGTGTCTATAATCACTTCTACTCTCGAAGGATTGCGAGTCTGAAGTTCGCCAAGAATAGGGTGTTGAATGAGGAGATGCATAGAAAATCATTAGGTACATTACCATTATCATAATTTAAAGGGTTAGTCTCAGAGAGCCGGGGGAGGAGAAAAAGTAGGAGTTCATAAAACGGCGAGAACAAGATGATATGAAAGTCCAAAGGTTGTACGAAAACTCCAATTATTACCATTATGGCAAGAAGGGTCAAGAAAATGTTTTGCTTGGAAGAGAGAGAAAAAGGTGATAAAGGAAAGGAAAGCGAGAACACTACAACATCGGCTTCAGTGCATGGAGGTGATATTATTATTGTGGATGATGAGATTACCATGAATCTTGTCTGCAATAACATTAGTGGGTTGGTGAACTCAGGAACTTCAACACATGTATCTCACAACAGGGCACTATTTGCTCCTTACACAACAAACGATTGTGGAGTGTTGAAAATGGAAAACAAAAACGTGTCAAAAGCAAATGCTAGCAGTGTCACGCCCCGCTCCCGCAGGAGCGATCGTCCTCGCTAAGGCGTGATGCCGCACGGGCTTAGGTTGCGCCCGTGCAAGGCTATGTCCAGAAACGGCCGATTTGAGTTAGGCCACAGAGTCGCACAGAATGTTCCTATTTGCAACGGAAAGTAAAATGAACACAAATTGAAGCAAATTCAACTCTTTATTGATATTCAAGAAGTTTACAAGCGGCGCTAGGCCGATATTACAAATCGCTCAAGCTCTCTCTCTCTGAAACATAAAAGGCGTGCCAAGTGGCTTACAAGATGGAATAATTCATGGCGATGTTCCGATATATTATGTCATGTATATGGTGCTTCAGCTCCTTGTAATGCTCCAAGGCTCCAGAGATAGCTCCGCGCCTTAGCACGTTCGAGGAAAGCTCCGCACCCGACGACGTCTCCTGCATCCTGCAAGCACACTGTGGGGTTATCAGTACATTGTTATGCACTGGTGGAGAGACTAGCTCGTCCACAATGCTATCATTACCAAACATGTTCCATTTACTTTTGTGCACCGTCTATCATTCATTGTCTTTCTAATCTTGCCTTAGGATCAGTTTTATGGCATATTTCATAACCTACCCCGTGTTGCCAAATTCAAGTGTCGCATGAAAATACATACACGACTTACCCATACTTACCATCCGGCCTTCCATGTCCAAAGTAAACCAAGTTAGTCAACAATTCAATATGAACTTTTCGATGTCAAGTGCGTGTCCCTGCCTCGGATTCTAACACGTCGTAGGCACGTTATCTAACTCACTTGCATGAATTTCTCATTATCATTTGGTGTGTTACATTTCAAGCATATTCATAAGGCACTTCATTTAGTTAACTTAGACTACTTTGATTTCAATGCAAGGACTTGCACGTGGATTGCCACCAGCAAAGCCCACTTAATCTATATGCATCGGTCGCTGGCACCACAAGCCAATTTGGACATGTCTTCCTCCTTGGTAATTTTTCACCTATCATGGCGTGCGGCTTGGTACACCCTGATAGTCTTTTGAAATACCCGGCCTTACGTCCCCTGGTGGCCAAGCCCGCACTCAGGCCTGTACGTAAGCCAAACTTTGATTTCCGTCCGGACCGGCAAGTCCTTCACACTTTGACCATGCCGCTGGAAATACCCTTATTTCCCCTCTCCCCCGTATACGATGGAGGTGTCCACGACCATTTCGTTTTATTTGTCATTTTAACTTAACGGCTGTCTCTGTGCCGTAGGCTAACCCTTAGCCTTAATGCGTTATCGACCAGGTTGGCGTCCGTGCAGCGCGGGTAGCGAGCCCCGTTGCACGTGTCCGTCACACCTGTCGCTAACCATTCTTTCCATCTTATCTTTCATTCATTCATTCATTCTTTCTTTCTTTCTTTCACTTGTTCGTTCATTCGTTGATTCATTCACATATTCATTCATTCATTCATTGATTCATTCATTTATACATTACGCAACTCCCAGTACGGGAGTCGCCTTGGCGACCCATCGGTCCCGAAGACTTTCAATGTTGCTATACTCTACTCGGAACGACTATGTCGATAGTCTTCCGTTTCATTGTTGAAAACCATTCATTGTTTTATCGTTGAACGCATAAGGAACTCGAATGTAAGCTTTTGCCTTAGCACGAGCGTGGAGCGCGGTGCGAGAGTTCTCACATTTTTCATGTTCTTTTCCATATTCTATACAAGCATACAAGATGGGATTATTCCCTTAGCTAGGTGCGTTGAGTCATTTATTAGCATGCGCGGTGTTATCGCCTAGCGATTCTCGTGATAGTGTCCGTATTGTTATGTGTCTAGGCTAAGCAAAGACGGATAAATCGGAGCCACCCACTTTAGCGATGTTCGTATCGGCCGAGCGATACTCCGAGCGCGCCTTTGAAAGTCTAAGTCTGGATTCCTCTTGACGGACCAATGTAAGCCTTGCATCGATCCTCCATCAGGTCGATGCCAACTCTTCGGGTTGACGGCTCGTTTGAGTCGTTGAACTTGCCGTTTGAATCGGCGTTCCGCTAGGGCGGAGCGGGTCATTACATAATACACCACTCAAAACAAGTCTCGTCCTCGAGACTTCCTGAGTGCAGGTCATCCTACCATTCCTTAACTCGCGTCGTCATGTTTCTTAGGCAATCCCTATCGAACGGCTCCATCGTTCTATGGCACCGAACTATACTCGATACCTTTCCAAGTTCCGTGTCGCATACGTTTGGTCGATTTTTATTGAGTAACTTTTCATTCATTTTAGAGTTGATGGCACTTATTCAATTCAAGTGTTTCTTCGACTTGGTTGCTACTTCGACGTATCATAGGACTAAAACGGTCGCACGAGGTGCGTTGTAATTCGTCAAATGCGAGTGTCGTAGGCTGAGGCAAACTCACTTTCGTTTACGCGCATCGCAACACCCACTTACAGCTGCGTTCGAGTTCATCATATCGCTGAGTTTGGATCGTGCACGTATCCAAGGCGTCCCCCGAATACGTACATTTCAACCAAGCTTAGCGATTAGCGAAGTCGGGCAAACTACTCGTGATAGTTTTGATTTGCCGATCGTTTTGCTAACTTCGATTTAAAATCGAACTCATGCATCTCACTATCATTTATCTCGGTCCTCGAGATGATTCGATTCGCTACTCAAGTGTTCTTGTCCACGAAATCAATACGATTTCTTCTTAGCGGGGTCGGCCAAGTCTGAGCAATTCCCGTCTAATTTAAGACCAAGTATTGCACTCTCATCGAGTCCGTCTTCCAATCAATGATTCAATTTGTTATCCCAACTTTACTTGCGCATCATCCATTTCTATCATTCACTTCGTTTGGGACCAATCTCACCGTCGTTCACGCACACTCACAGTTCCCGTCCTACTCTAAGTATTGCTGCCCCAAGTCTATCGTCCGTCCAGACGATACTGTAAGGTCAATCGCACAAGTTCAATCACTCGGCATAGGGTCGTCCGCCTATCCGTTAGGTCAGCTCACAAAGTCATAGTTACACGACAGGTCCGTGGCTCGTCATGCAAGGTCGTTGCACGACGCTCTCCCCAAATCCTATGGTCAAATCATTTGTTCGCTTGTACAGGAGTTTCTACCCAAGTTCGTTTTACTCAAATTTCTAAACATCGAGCATGATCACCTAATTCGCATCAAGACTTACGTTGCACATATTCAATTCAGTTCAATCACCAGTTCTAACCAATTCATGTATTCGATTACGAGGTCATCCAGCTCGACAACACATTGCGCCCCAATCTCACGCGAGTCCGATTATCTACGGCGGTTCATGAATCACTATGCAACGCTCCTGCAGAATAATCATTCTCATCGGGACGTAACTCTTGTTTGAGTTTTAGACTAACCCATTCTCGATACGCGAATTGGACCTACTCAATCCTCAAGTTCAATTCTTCAAGCACACAAATTCATTCTCGAGTCCACCTTCGCGTCAAACCACAAGTCGAAGCAATCAGATTGCCACGCCATCCAAGTTCAATCACTCCCGCTGTATGAATCACCATATCAGCGCTCACGCGGAGTGATCGCCATAATCCGGCACGACGCATGTACGAGGCTGGAGTTGCGCTCGCATAAGACAAGAACGTCAACGTTGTGGTTGTCAACGAAGCAGATCTAAGCATTCATATTTTCATCCAAGCCAAATCAATTCGATAGTCTGACCGTCATACATTCAACTAGAAAATCCTCGAGATAAATCTATCTTTTCCTCGACACATTTTTAACATCCAAAGTATAGCATCCAACGGGACAATGACATTTGCACGATCGTCATTCGCCGAGTCAGAGTACCCCCCGAGTTATCGCATATCGATCTTCGATACGCCTCAATACCATCGATGATATGCGTAACCTGACGATCTTCCTTTGCAACCGATTTCGAGTCGTGCGTTGCTGCTGTTGTCCGAGTTGGATATTCCACAATTTCATTTAATATTCAAGATCAAGTTCAACTGCTATTCCTCAAGCTAGTTTCAAGATCGTTGTCAAACTCAAGTCACAATTCATTTGAATCAATCCGAAATCGTACGCGCGATCCTCTAAGTTTCCTCGATCAAGACCATTCATTTTCATTCATCATTCCGAACCATTTTCTAACTCGCGTTTCCCATTGACAAGTTGTCCAGCGACATCTCGTTCGGGACTTTGAAGTCACGGCCAACTAAGAGTGACACGTTCTAAGGCTTTGCGCGATCGCATCGCTTGCCGACATACTCGTACGATCCGTAAATCCTTTAGTCTCGCTCGAACAATTTCTATGACGTCCATACACCACTCAGGGTTCGAGCCACTCGACTAGTCGTCGACACTCATTCTTATTCTTCTCCGAACCTATCACATACACCACTCGGATTCAAGCCATACGATCTAGTCCTCAATCACGTTCGCGTCATGCGCTAAGACATCCTTCAGGTTCGTTCGACGAATCTCTAGCGTAATCGCTCATGTCGCCTTGACGTACTAAGCCGTTCGCACTAATCCTCAAAATCCAAGCCAATCTTTTCGGGTACGTCTAAGCGTTAACTCGATAGCGTTCCTATCGATAGACACTCAAAGTGTATCTCCGTTCTCGATCGAGCGATACTTGATATCGCTCGCAACCCGATTGCACCCAAAAGTCGAGGTGCGCAACACGCGGACTAAGTTGTGCCGCATAACCATCTCGTGCGGACTACGTTCCGAGTTTGCACGCTCAATTGCTAGGGTTATCGTAGGACTAGTTAGGCATGCACGCGACATGTTAACTTTCAGCACGTGTTTTCATTCAAGACAAGTTGACACCGTTCGGCACAAAGGCCTTCGCCTATCGATCCCGTCCAACCGAGTACCCGTACGAGCTTTTGAAAATATTAGACTTATTGTATGGAACATCCCAAGGCACAACGAGAGAGAGCGTACACTTCTTTTGTTTCAAAACCGAGCTTTCAAAACTGAGAAAATCGAAATGAAGTCCAAGGACGTAGAGCCGTGCTCTGATACCAATATGTCACGCCCCGCTCCCGCAGGAGCGATCGTCCTCGCTAAGGCGTGATGCCGCACGGCCTAGGTTGCGCCCGTACAAGGCTATGTCCAGAAACGGCCGATTTGAGCTAGGCCACAGAGTCGCACAGAGTGTTCCCATTTGCAGCGGAAAGTAAAATGAACACAAATTGAAGCAAATTCAACTCTTTATTGATATTCAAGAAGTTTACAAGCAGCGCTAGGCCGATATTACAAATCGCTCAAGCTCTCTCTCTGAAACATAAAAGACGTGCCAAGTGGCTTACAAGATGGAATGATTCATGGCGATGTTCCGATACATTATGTCCTGTATATGGTGCTTCAGCTCCTTGCAACGCTCCAAGGCTCCAGAGATAGTCCGCGCCTTAGCACGTTCGAGGGAAGCTCCGCACCCGACGACGTCTCCTGCATCCTGCAAGCACACTGTGGGGTTATCAGTACATTATTATGCACTGGTGGGGAGGCTAGCTCGCCCACAATGCTATCAATACCAAACACGTTCCATTTACTTTTGTGCACCGTCTATCATTCATTGTCTTTCTAATCTTGCCTTAGGATCAGTTTTATGGCATATTTCATAACCTACCCCGTGTTGCCAAATTCAAGTGTCGCATGGAAATACATACACGACTTACCCATACTTACCATCCGGCCTTTCCTGTCCAAAGTAAACCAAGTTAGTCAACAATTCAATATGAACTTTTTGATGTCAAGTGCGTGTCCCTGCCTCGGATTCTAACACGTCGTAGGCACGTTATCTAACTCACTTGCATAAATTTCTCATTATCATTTGGTGTGTTACATTTCAAGCATATTCATAAGGCACTTCATTTAGTTAACTTAGACTACTTTGGTTTCAATGCAAGGACTTGCACGTGGATTGCCACCAGCAAAGCCCACTTAATCTATATGCATCGGTCGCTGGCACCACAAGCCAATTTGGACATGTCTTCCCCCTTGGTAATTTCTCACCTATCATGGCGTGCGGCTTGGTACACCCTGATGGTCTTTTGAAATACCCGGCCTTACGTCCCCTGGTGGCCAAGCCCGCACTCAGGCCTGTACGTAAGCCAAACTTTGATTTCCGTCCGGACCGGCAAGTCCTTCACACTTTGACCATGCCGCTGGAAATACCCTTATTTCTCCTCTCCCCCGTATACGATGGAGGTGTCCACGACCATTTTGTTTTATTTGTCATTTTAACTTAACGGCTGTCTCTGTGCCGTAGGCTAACCCTTAGCCTTAATGCGTTATCGACCAGGTTAGCGTCCGTGAAGCGCGGGTAGCGAGCCCCGTTGCACGTGTCCGTCACACCTGTCGCTAACCATTCTTTCCATCTTATCTTTCATTCATTCTTTCTTTCTTTCTTTCTTTCTTTCACTTGTTCGTTCATTCGTTGATTCATTCACATATTCATTCATTCATTCATTGATTCATTCATTCATACATTACGCAACTCCCAGTGCGGGAGTCGCCTTGGTGACCCATCGGTCCCGAAGACTTTCAATGTTGCTATACTCTACTCGGAACGACTATGTCGATAGTCTTCCGTTTCATTGTTGAAAACCATTCATTGTTTTATCATTGAACGCATAAGGAACTCGAATGTAAGCTTGTGCCTTAGCACGAGCGTGGAGCGCGGTGCGAGAGTTCTCACATTTTCCATGTTCTTTTCCATATTCTATACAAGCATACAAGATGGGATTATTCCCTTAGCTAGGTGTGTTGAGTCATTTATTAGCATGCGCGGTGTTATCGCCTAGCGATTCTCGTGATAGTGTCCGTATTGTTATGTGTCTAGGCTAAGCAAAGACGGGTTCATCGGAAACACCCACCTTAGCGATGTTCGCATCGGCCGAGCGATACTGCGAGCGCGCCTTTGAAAGTCTAAGTCTGGATTCCTCTTGACGGGCCAATGTAAGCCTTGCATCGATCCTCCATCAGGTCGATGCCAACTCTTCGGGTTGACGGCTCGTTTGAGTCGTTGAACTTGCCGTTTGAATCGGCGTTCCGCTAGGGCGGAGCGGGTCATTACAAGTAGAGATGTGCATTTGTATACAAACACATGAGCTATCATGGTGCAAGGATGTTCGCCATGTTCTATATATTCATTTCAATCTGGTATCGATTGGAAACTGAATGATGAAGGATTATTCAACCTCTTCAGAATTAATCAATGGAAGCTTTATAGGGATTCTATGATTAATGATAGAGGAAAAAAGAGGTATAGTTTTTAATATGTAAAGGACTGCACATAGGACTCAAGAGGTGAACGTAGTCAGTGATACGTCTGCCGAGTTGTGGCACAAGTGGCTCAGGCATATTAGCAAGAAGGGAGTGAACTACTTAGTGAACCATAAGGTGATTTCAGGATTGAAGCTTATAAAATTGGAGAGATGCACACATTGCATGACTGGAAAGCAAAAGAGGGTATCTTTTTAGAGTCACACATCTTCAAGAAAACCATCATTGCTCAAGTTGATTTACATGAACGTCTGCAGTCTGTTGAAGGTAAAAACTATTAGTGATGATTATTGTAACATTTATTAATTATTGTACTAGCAAGGTTTGGGTCTATGCCACAAAGACTAAGCATACAATGCTAGCCACTTTCAAGTAGTTTCAGGCCTTAGTTGAAAACAAGACGGATTTAAAAGTAAAGTGAGTTTGCTTCGATAATGGAGGCGAGTATATAGGCCTCTTCGATTTGTATGCAAAGAATGGGGGATACCACACCAGAAGACTCCATCAAAAATGTATCGGCTCAATGGAGTAGCGGAGTGGTTGAAGGCGCTAGTGAAGAGAGTGTGATGCTTGCAATCAGAAGCAAAGTTATCAGATAGTTATTGGGATGAGATCTATATACTGCAACTTATGTTATTAATCTACTACCTAGTACTCCTTTGTAGGGTGACATGCCTGACAAAATATAGTACAACAATGAGTTGTTATATAGTCACATGTGGATGTTTGGGTGTTCAAGATGGTTCCAAGAATCATTTTCGATGCACTAGATCAGGAGGAGCCAGTACATGGATTTATTTCCAAACTTGATCATCAACCTGCTATGAATGATCATGGTAGCCTTCAGGAGGATGAGCATACAGACGAGGCATTCCTGAGGGAGATGAGATTGTCGGCTGAACATCTAATGCCGGAGGCTCCGTTGCATAAAGGTAGAGAACGTTAACCATATGTAAGGCACTCAACTAATGAATATGTGTTATTTACTGACGGAAGATAACCAAAGAGTTTCGCAAAGGTGATAAAGGACGAGAATAGGCGGAGTGTATTCAAGATATACAGGACGATATGAGTTGTTTGTAGGCCAATCACACTTACGAGCTGGTGTAGTTGTCGAAGGCAAATGGGCCTTGAAAAATTGATTGGTCTTTAAAGTGAAGCATAAAAAAGATGCTACTTGCCCGCGATACAATGCGAGCCTGGAAGTTAAGGGCTATAGTCAGCAAAATAGCTTGAAGTTCAATAAAATTTTCTCATCGTTCGTCAAATTATCATCAATTCGTGTAGTGCTAGGATGGCATCATGTTTTGATTTGAAGGTAAAGCAATCAGACGTGAACACAATGTTCCTTCATGGTGATTTAGAGGAGTTGTATATGGAGCAGTCCAAGAATTCCGGAGAGAAGGGAAAGTCACATTTGGTCTTTCGATTGAGAAAAAGTCTTTATGGATGAAGCAGGATGCGTGACAATGGTACATGAAGTTCGATTCGTTCATAGGAGAGCATAGTTATGCTAGGACGACATCAATTCATTGTGTATTTGTGAAGCACTTTATCGAGGATGATATGCTACTGATGGGACAAAATGTCACTAGGATAGTGGAGTTGAAGCTCCCGTCCTATAGCTTTGAAGTAGGGTGAGACGAAAGCATTGAGCATCTTTTCCTTCTAACCAGCTCCAAGAAAACAACGTTCAAAATAAAAAATAAGTTATGTTATTTGGATACTTCTCATCAACTTCGAAGTATTGTATTTTTTATTTGATAGAAACAACTGGCGCAATCTTCTCTATGAAGGATTTTGATACAGCGAAGACGATTCTTAGGATGCAGGTCAACTGAGAGAGAGAGAGGATCTAAAATGCTATAAAAGTACATCAAGAGGGTACTTCAGTGTTTCGGTATGGACAAGTCAAAGAAACTGAACATACCACTTTCAACTCATTTCAGACTTAGCATCGACCAAGAAGGGGGAAAAATGGAGAGGGTGCCTTATGCTTCAGCAAATGAGGAGCCTTATATATGTTATAGTGTGTACGAGGCCAGATTGCATATTGAGTCGGATCGGTTAACATATATCTTTCCAATCCAAGAAGGTTAATTTAGAATACGGTCAATGGATCCTACCTTATCTTCAAGGCACTTCCAATTTGAGTTTTCATTTGGAATTGATGAGCTGAAGTTGTTCTGGTACACCTACACTGATACGACTTGGGACGTAGACACCAGAAGATCTACTTTGGGCTTCGTAGTGATGTTTGTAGAAGGGATAATATTGTGACGGTCGCGGTTGCGGAAGTGTATCGTCTTTGTCAATGACAGAGACAAAATTTATTACAGCAACGAAGGCTTGGAAGGAGTTATTGTTGTAGTGCTCCGCTCCTCGCGATCCACTATGTAATACCTACGGCTTGTTGACTCGGTCTCGACTGAGTATTGGGAAAACCTTTGCCGATATCGATTGATCATGGACAAAATCCAATGAACCTTTCTAACTAATGGATCGGCTTCCATTGAAATGAGTTCAAGAATTTTCGTTGGATATTTTCTTTCGCTGCTTGATTTTGATAAATGTGTTTTTGTGTTAGTTTTCGATGATTGGTTTTCATTGTTTTCTTTCATCGTATTTCGCATTCATTTCGAATCTTGAGAGAAAGAGATCGACGTATACTATAGGATGCTTAGGCGGAGCGTAATCGGTGCGTGAAGTATCTTCTTCTCTCGAATAAGATTCCATCTTGGTGAGTTGATTTGACCAGACTCATTTATCTCCATGTCCTAAAAAAATAATATATAGTCCACTCTTTTGTTTCGTCCCTCTGAGCAATGATACCGAAACAACAAAAGATAAGAATAAAGAAATGAATCATATGCTAAATCATAGAACTATTGCTTCACTTGTTTCAATATAAATGGTTACATGCTCTCTTACATGCTGCAAAGATATAGTTTTTAATATTACTAAAGTTACATGATAGAGATGATACTGCTTGTCATATAGAGAATAGAAATGAGAGTAAATGGTAATTCTAAAATGTTATATAGTTGTTATAGTAGAGATTTATTTGATAGAGTTGCATTCACGCATTGGTCTCAGACAACTTGTGCACAAGAACAATCTCTACGACCGCTTCTGAGGCACTGGACCGCTCGGCCTAGGAGGGATTAGAGGAACACCATGAGGTAAAGAGATCTCGCGATCGGGGGTGTTCATTGTCTATTAGCGACGAGCTGAACCAAAGAGTCCCATCGGCTAATCATGAGAAATGACCCGTGGACCACCATGTAGTTAGCTAGGTGCATGCATATAATCAGAATT
The DNA here is from genome assembly GCA_029216955.1 of Iris pallida. Lineage (NCBI taxonomy): Eukaryota > Viridiplantae > Streptophyta > Magnoliopsida > Asparagales > Iridaceae > Iris > Iris pallida. The sequence continues at coordinate 8,189,306 of JANAVB010017598.1, read as the reverse complement.
TATTGCAAACCTAACACTAAATGCAGATATGGTAAGTATGCTTTATAGATATGCAACATGTGCTAATCATTATCTTGTGCAGGGATGGACCCGGCGACCGTGGGTAAGAATTACTATATAATTGATGATCTCTTGTTTATATTTCTTATTATGAATTGCTTAAAAAGAACCTAGACAAGTAGAAAGATCATAATAATAAAAAATGCTATCTTCACTATCTACTTAGTGCATATTTATGCGAGTTCGGCCATAGCCGCTCACCAGTACGTGTTATGTACTGACCCACGTTGTGGACACCATTTCAGGTATGTACAAGATAGGAGAGTTTTAGGTGAGGCGCTAAATCTCGTCCAGCCCAGTGGAGCTTGTTTGATCGTCTCGAAGTTGTTTTCATTTCAAGTCTAGCCAGCCAAGTCTTTCATTCTGAAGGTGTATTTATGTTTTGTTTAAATAAGAGGATATGATGTGAGCATTGTGGCTATTTTGCCAAAAGAGTTCTACAATAAATATGTAAGCCAAGCTATGGTATTTTGAGTCGCAAGTACTTGTATTCCTATCAAGTTATCAATAAAAAGAAGTGTTGCTATTTCAAATCTCTGTGTCAAATATTTGATTTTCTGCATTTAATGTTCTGCTTGCGTTGTTTTTTGTTTAGTCTAGTTGTATTGTGCAGGTACTGGCCTTGTGTAAGCACAACTTAGGCTTGTACGGCATCACGTTCAAGCGAGGACAAATGGTTCCGCAGAGATCAAAGCGAGGACGAACGATCCTGCGGGATCGGAGCATGACAATTATGGATAAATATTTTTGCAGGAGTCAGAACTAAAACATGAGAAGTACGTAATGTTTTGTGACAACCAAAGTGTAGTTCACCTTGAAAAGAACGCTACTTTTCATAATCATAGCATGTCTAAATACATATAAACTCAGTATCATTTGATACGAGATGTGCTAGAGGCGAAGGATGTTGAGCTAGAAATTTTACTTACAAATGATAATGGAGTAGATATGCTCACAAAAGTTTTACCAAGGAAAAGTTTAACTTCTCTAAAAAGATCATCGAAATGGTGAGCTCCTCCACCTAGTCGTCCGGAAGAGAAATTTTTTTTGGGTTGAGTATGGTTTCCTTCTATATGTGGAACACCCTAAATCTTAGAGTGCGACAAGCGTCATACGTGTATGTTAGAGAAGTTCGAAAAGGTGAAGGTGATGAAGAGGAGTTCATTTGGAGTTGTTGTAGGGCATTTCACTGTCATATCAAAGATAGCGACATACTGGATGTATGCCGCCCGTATGAGAATGAAATCGACCGATCCTCCTCCTCGGCAAGATGGTGTGCTGCGGGTTGTGGATCTCCTCGTTCAAAGAATCTTTAATTTTGACAACGAACTCCTTCAGAAGACTGAGATGCGCCGAGTTAGCTATGGACAGAGAAGTTCGTGCTCGTGTATCTTACTGGCAGTGTTCTTCTACGAGACAACATCAAGTGCCAAAGTTGAATGCAGGGTTTGGGGTCGACGTGTCCAACCCTCGTTATGCTGGAAGAGCCTCAGGACGACAGATGATGCGCCTGTTCGTTGACGAGGAAATGATTCGCTCGTTGACAAAGAAGTGATTCGCTCGCGATGAGGAAGAGATGCGCCTATGCTGAGATGTCAGAGTAATGCGCCTATCCATAGAGATTAGATTAGGTTGTAGTAGATTTTCCATGTAACGAAAAAGCCATGTAATAGATCTTCATTATTAATAAAATCTTATTTTCATGTGCTTTTATCTGCTGTCTTTTGTGATGCGCTGACATTTGTCCTGTCTTCGGTGCATACTTTTTGTGGCGCATAGAAATTTTGGCCTCTTGATGCGCCTGAAAATTCCATGCTTCTACAGAGGCGAATGATGTTGAGCTAGAAATTTTACTTACAAATGATAATGGAGTATATATGCTCACAAAAGTTTTACCAAGGAGAAATTTGACTTATGTAAAAAGATCATCGAAATGGTGAGCTCCTCCACCTAGTCGTCAAGAAGAGAGAATTTTTGGGTCGACTATGGTTTCCTTCTATATGTGGAACACCCTAAACCCTAGAGTGTGACATGGGTCATACGTATGTTAGAGAAACTCGGAAAGGTGAAGGTGATGAAGAGGAGTTCATTTAGAGTTGTTATAGGACATTTCACTGTCATACCAGAGGTAGCGACATACTGGATGTATGCCGGCCGTATGCTTAAAAATGCCAAAAACATCCAGTATTGTTCCCATAGTATACTAGGAGGAACCAAAATAAATATCCAAAACTATGAAGTGGCTGTAGTTAACCTAAGAGGTCCTAGACTCATTCAAGGAAATTAATTATATCAATATATTACTTGTACAGGAAATAGTAGAAGCACGTGAGTCTAAAAATTAGACATAACGATCTTTAAAAGTTGTTGGTAGAGTCTAAAAATTGCATTATATAAAAAATAATAATTCCTACCTCAAATAGAATAACACCGAGGCGGTAAATATCGGACGCAAAACTTCCCGTCCCGCTGCCGGAACCCTCTCCTTCCTCCGGACTCGTGTACCACTCGTACTCCAACATCAGAATCTGCTTCAACGGAAAACCCTTCTTCCCAGTCTCAACACTAACAACACCACCACCATCACCATACTCCTCGTAGCTACTGTGCTCCTTACTATTCCTCCTGCTCGACTCTCCCGACGCGGAGGCCGACACATCATCGTCGCAGTCGTCCGAGGAGGAGCAAGGAGCCGACTCGATGAACGAGACGCGGTTGAGGGAGGAGATGACGAAGCAGGAGGGCCTGGCGTTGGCGACGACGACCCCCTGCGAGTGGGCCAGGCCGACGGCGTCGGCCACCTGGCGGAACACGTGGAGGCACTCGACCCGGTCCACCGTCCGGCCCGGCCGGTCCAGCCACTCCCGGAGGCTGATCTCTCCTCCTCCTCCTCCTCCTCCGCTCGAACCCATTTCTTGATCCTCCATTGACAGGAAAGTAAAAAATGGAGACTCAATTGCATCCACTATTTCTTAAGCCCCTCTTTGTTTTCATTCTAGCCACACGTTTGTTTTTTTTGAACACGTGGCGAAATAATGATGGTGTCGTTGTCGTCTCATAGAGTGGGTGAAGTTTTGGGTGCTCGCTGATTATTTTGGATTGGTCCTTGTTTTCCACGCCTCGTATTATTTTCTTTTTCCCGCTTTGCGGAGGGGACGACGTGGAGTGATTTGGTCCAGTCCTGATGAGGGAGTGCTTCTGGACCATGTTATTTTCCTACGAAAGGAAAAGTTGGGAATTGACTATGGAGATACTACTGTCGAGTGGTCTGTTAATATAGAGAGAGACTTTTTTTATTCTGCAAGTTACTTGTATGGAACAAGGTCGTGTTTGGTTGATTGTGTTCGGTTGATTGCGATGATGTAAAATTAAAATATTTTATAGTACGAAAAGAAGTCTAAATAAATCGGTAGAGATTTTTTTTCCAAAGTTATAATATATTCTGACAGAATGTTGGGCAGAAACCAAGTATTTAGTGTGAGAGTGGATGGGTTTATGGTTGACTAATTATTTCAATTATAAGTAGTATCTATTATTTCAATCATCCAAAATAGGTTTTGTATAAATAGTATCAGGGACGGCCCTGGCCCAGGACAGGCGAGCGACGGTCCAGAGCTCCAGACGAAAGGGGACATCAACATGGATCTATCTAAAGTATAACTAGTATGTATCGTGTGTCATTCTTAACAAAAGTATATTGTGGTATAGTGGTTATAATCAAACACACCATAATAGAATTTTTTTTTTAAATTACATAGAATTTTTTTTCTAGAAAAATAATTCCATGAAATTAATTTCTTTTCCACATATTTTTCACCTTACAATCAAACACACCATAATAGGCGTAACATTAAAGAAAAATATAAATCCATGTTTAGGACATGGTTAGAGACAAGGTAACAGCCCAAAATTTCCAAATCTACACAAGGAGATGGTTAAAGACAAGGTAAAATGAAACCCAAATTGAAACCAGGACAGCAAACCAAATATTTAACTAATATTGATTCAACCAAATATTTGGTTAAGCAGAGAAAAAATGGTTAAGAAAAATATCCATGCAACCAAATATTCATGCAACAAACATACTGACAACGAGTAACAAAAACCAGAGTAATTACTCTAATAAATCTAAGTCCCAATTGTCAATCAGTCCCAAACTGCCTTTGTGCATCAATATTCATACAGAGAAATTACTATTAGCAACACAAAGCCTCCATGAACTACAAAGATGTTTGGCAAGGCTACAGATTCCAAAGTAAACAGTAACATAACAACAGTTAATAGAGAGATTCACATTCATGGCATAGGCAGCTTTTGTGAAAAAAAAAAAAAAGGATTTGCACACCTATACATCAAACAAAAAACAACTACAGAAAGTAAACAATGTAAGGATAATAAGAGTAGGTTGAACCAGCCTGCACATTAATGCACTTGTGATACCTTTGACTTTATCTTATACCATGATACCTCACGGTGTAGGGTGGGCCGGTTAGCCCGGTATCCGGCCCATGCCCCCGGACCGGCCCGCGGTCAAATCAGTCCGGCCCGGCCCGGCCCGGCCGAGGCCCGAACCGGCCTGGCCCCCCCACCCCCCAACGGGTCGGGTCGGGCCTCCCCCCCCCCCCCCACACCCCCGCCCGAGCCCGGCCCGGCCGTAAAGAATTTTTTTTTTTTTTAGAAAAAATATTTGGATGTTGTAGGATTCGAACCCAAGACCTGCCAAACTAGAGTTTTAAACCCACTTCTATAACCAGTTTTTCTTATTTGTTGGGTGCTCAAAATCTACATTAGCTTATATAATAGGTTAAGAAGATGAAAATGGAAAAAAAAAAAAATAACAGCCAAAACCCGGCCCGCTCAGGCTCGGCCCGAGCCCGCTCAGGCCCGACCCGTCCAGCGCCCGGGCCACTGGGCCGGGCTGGGTTTGGAAAATTCTAACCGGGCCGGACCAGGCCCGGCCCGCATTCACGTCCGGTCCAGGCTGGGCCCGGCCCAAGCCCGACGAGCCCGAATTTTCTGGGCCGCGGGCCGGCCCGGCCCGGACCGTTTAACACCCTGAATGATACCACAACTTAGCAAAAACCATCATGGAGAGAGTCCAACTTTGATTGAAAAATTATCATATATTATATAGAGTAATACTATTCGTACCTCCAAATATTCCTTCGAACTATTCTTCCTTACGTGACAGCTTACGTGACATCTGACATGTCAACTGACATGACAAATTCTAACTCAAAAAATTAATTAACTAATTTTTTAATATTATTGTTAGCGTTAATATTAATTTTATTATTAACTTTAATATTAAATTTAGTTTTAATTCAAATGTTAATGTTAAGTTTAACCTTTAATGTTAATTTTAATATTAATTTTAATGTGAATTTTAATTTAATTTTAAAAATTGTTTTGTCATCTGCCATGTTAGACGACACATAAGCTGCCACATAAAAAAAGATACTTTGGAGGAACAAATAGCATTTTTCTATTATATATTCTCCAACAAATCCTAAATTAAAAATAAAGCATATAGTATAGCAAAATACAATGTTCTACTCATCTGACTCTAACCTTGGAAGAGGTTGTTGCTAACAATATATAGAAAGCCACAACTAATAGTTACAAATATGTGAGAATTAAATGAGATTAATTGTACTAAATAAATTAACAGTAAATATTATTCTCTGCAATATAATATATTTTTTGGATTTTCTACCAAAACCCCTGTCCAAAAACATAATTACATGGTAGGTAACTAAAACATACCTTTTGTTGAGTATCCATTAATGTTTGTTGGTACATTGGTAAATTAGCACATAACATAACTAGATGGGAAGGATATTATAGTTTAAAATTTAGATTTCGATAAGTTCAACACTATGCAGCAAAAAAGTGTCTAATGAGCTATAGATTAAGCAATTGTTGTAGAAATGGAAAATATATTAAAATATAAGTTCACTAACACACCCTATTTCTTTCTCATATATACACTTTTTTTTTTAAAATCCACCGCACACACACGGTTGGGGTGTTGGAATTATTCAATAATTAAGGGGCCACACATGTAAAATTAATTATATTTAGGCTATCTAAATAATTAAGCCAAATTAAAGTGGTCTATTTGAAAATCACTACCAGAATAAGTCATTTTAGCAACGCCTAAAGACGTCGCTAAACCAGTTTAGCGACGTATTTAGCGACGTCTTCCTCTTGTCGCGGAAACCTTAGTCGCTGTTTGAAAAGACGTCGCTGATCGTCGTCAACACCGACGTTTATCGACGCAGAGCTACGTCGGTAATATACCGACGTTTACCGTCATTTCGTCGATGAAATAGCAATGTTTAGGATGTCGCTATACGTCGATATTTTCTGGAAAAATTACCGACGTTTACGATGTCGCACTGCGTCGTTATATCCTGGAGAATATTAACGACGTTTTGTGATGTCGCTATACGTCGGTATATTCTGGAAAAATGAGGTAAAATCCTGGAAAAGTTACCGACGTCTACCGACAGTTACCGACGCATACCGACAAAACTGACATCGCTATACGTCGGTATCCTGGCAATATATGTCAGTTTAGCGACGTCTACCGACGCAATGTGCCGTCGGAAAGTATTGGTGAACGTCGGTAGACGTCGCTAAATTTGAATAAATAAATAAATAAAATAAATTACAGTATGCAGTTTTCTCCACATAATCATTTTTTTTCTGCAGTTTAATCTGAAACACAATACACAAGCACATTTTATCCCTGGGTTCGCCGACCCCTTCAATGGAACACTCAATGCCGGTAAATTAACATCCAAATGAAACGAATAACAACATAAAATAACCAAAGTCCACACAACATATATAAACCAATATCCAAATTGTCATGGGTCTACACAACCAATAACCAATGTATCTATGCAACCAACAAACAAGTATCACAAACAAATAAGTGTCACAAACAAATACAAAAAAAATAAGTACTCAAACACTCAATACAAACAGTCCTAACTAGAACTACTGGGGATCTGGAGTAGGAGGGGGGACGCCGCGACGAAGGGCTAAGAAAAGCTCATAGTCCTCCTGTGAAATCGACACCGATGAAGGAGGTAGTGACGTCGGTGGAGTCGGTGTCGATGAAGAAGGCAGTGGCACCAGCGGAGTCAACGACGATGAAGGCGCACCCGGAGGACGATAACGCTCCAACACTGCAAGTCGCTGGTGGTATGAATCCATGGTAGATAACATTCTATAACTGCTATCAGCCACCGAATCCTGCACCAATCTCAGCCTCTCGCCCATGGTCATCTGTGATGCCTGCAGATCTAATACGATGCGCTCCGTCGACGCTCTAAGATCGGTGACGCTCTGCTCTGTCCGCTCAGTCACATTTCGGAGCTCCATAATGCTGTGGTTGAGCGCATCCAATCATGCTATAAGCGCAGGCTCGTCCGACTGGTGCTGAGACTGGTCCTGAATCCGTCGTAGCAGCTCGTCCCGGAGAGACTTCATCATCTGATAGACTCGGACAAACTTCTCGGACGGCTGTGGACCATGCACACTAGCAGGGGATGTCCTAGAGGACTGGCTCGCAACTAGGGCGTCATAGGATCTCGTACCGTAGTGCGTACCCCTACAGAGGCCACCAGCGGCAGTCATCCACAGCTCGTCCGCCGACGGAGCTTGAGTGGGCTGCGAGAAAGTACCGACCTCTCCCGCAGTAGGTGTACTAGCAGTCGCCTGGTCCCGAAGCCTCTGATACTCGGCCTAGAAAGTATGGATAGTACTCTATAATTTTTAATCTCTAATTAATGTACTTATTATTACTAACTACATGAATATTTATTTGCATGCATATTTACTAAGTTATATTAAAATTAATACGAAGTATTATAATTAACAAATAGTATTGTAATACTTACATAGGCAAGCTCGGCCCTCTCGTCAATAAGGCCTTCGCCCTTCCGATGGGTGGCCAGGAAGGCGGTCACCATGTCGGCGTTACCGACCTTTCTTACATGTAATTAAATATATTATCTTAGTAATAATTTATCGAATTTGTATTAAAATAATATTTCTGAAAAAAAATACATACCAGACGACGAAAATGTTTCGTCATCGGAATTGACCTACCGTACCACTACAAGGCATGCTGCCTAGCCGCCTTGACCTTCTCGGACTTTTCCTTGTACCTTGGCTCGTTGAATCGAGCCTTCATCGCATCCCACTGATCAGGGGTGATCCAACCTTGGATCGGCTTTCCGGCACGATCACGAGCCTTCTGATCATTAATAGCATCGCGGATCAGCTTAGCAGCTACAACAGGAAACATCCCCTCGATCAGCTCGGCCCGGTGCGTTAGATAGAAAAATATATCCTAGAAGAGTACGCAAACCAAATATTTTTCAGTAATATATAATATGCATAAATCAAATGATTCATGTTAAAAGTAAATCTATTTTAACCTTGAAGCTCGCAAACCAGTAGGCCTTCCTATCGTCCGGAGCATCCGAGTAGTTTATCCAAGGACCACCATAATTTTGCCTCAGGAGCTGGCCTAGGCGTCTCTGTACCGACAGGGGACGATATCTATACAGACATATTATATTCATGAGAAAAGTTAATTTATGATAAACACAAAAAAATGGTTGTCACTCCCCGTTCCCAGAATACGTATTTTAATATGTGTACTGCTTTAATGTATTTATTTAATATTTATCATGCATTTGTTCTGTATTTAATTCCTTTAATTTTTTGCTAATTATTTTTTTTGTATTTTATTTTCGGCTCTTGGGTTCGGCTTGGTTCGATTTGTTTCCGAATTTTGATGGTTCATCATGAACCAAACCCAACTCTCTACCTACCACATCTTCATTTAAAGCCCCAACCATTTCTCTCTCTTCATTACTTCTTATTTCTCATTTACTCTTCTTCTTTCTCATAACTCTCTCCACCTACCAAACCCATAGGCAAGTACATCTTGTTTCCACATAAGAACCCATTTTTATGGTTCATTTATCTTCCTCTCATGATTCTAAGATAGCTTAGAACTTGGCATTTTGCATGTTGAAGTCTCATTTTTAGTAGATCTAGAAATTACCATTTTTCAGATTTTATTGGTTTTGATCTATCAAACTTCCTTATTTCCAAGTTTTGTTCGTTTCAGATTGTTGAGATTGTGTTATACGCCATTCTGACCCATGGAAATCCCATTTTCGGCTTGGAATGAAGGTTCCATAGAATTTGGAGTTCGGGAGGAGTTTTACGTTCACGTTATACGTGTCCGTGTAATATCAAGCTTTACGCCCACGTTTATACGTGCCCGCGTAATATCAAGCTCTACGCGCACGATCATTCGTGCCAGCATGAATCTGTTTTACGCAAGTCGACTTAGCTTGGCGTATTATTCCTTTACGCGTATTCATTCGTGCGTAAACTTGACTCTTTACGCGTGTAACTTTTACGCGTGGCTCGACCCTTTACGCATGCAATGTTTTATGTGTAACTCGACTCTTTATGCGCACAGTGTTTCATGCGTAACTCTATTCTTTTACGCGTACAAGTCTTATGTGTAACCATGTTCCTTACGCGTAGCTCTGTTATACACGTACTCCTTGGCTTGGCGTAATTCCTTTACGCAATTTTGGTTTATGCATAATATTATTCATTTACGCATACAAGTTTACGCGTAACGTTACTTCTTTACGCGTACTTTCCTTACGTGCGTATTTGCCTTAGCGTAAAGCTTGGCGTAAACCAGTGGCCTTAGCGTAAAGCTTTGGCATTGACTAGTCATGGCATATATTAGCCTTGGCGTAATCCAACCTTGGTGTTTCTATTGATCTATATACTTTATTTACTTTATGTCGGCATGGCATCTCTTATTTATCCTTACGTCTTTTTGCGTGAACTCGATAAAATCATGATATGTTAATATTTTATTACATATTGTTGTGTGGAATGTGCCATGTGCCTCGATCGGTGTATGGATGCTTGAATGACTGGAACTTAACCCCGAGAGTTATAGACTCGACCATGCTAATGCTAGATTGACTTTCATGCCTTGTCGGAATTGATATTGATTGTTACCTTGATTAAATGATTGATCATGCGTTCCTAGTTGGAACTAAAGAGACTGGCTAGTCGTCTTACTGAAACTGAATGAGATACGTTCATATTAACTATGAACCATTGCAATCGACTAGCCGATCCCGAACATTGGCATATGGACACGTGCAGGCTTTAACTGATTTTCTACAAAAGCGACATGTGTACTTTACAGTCAAGATATGACTATTCCGTGGCTAGGTTTAATTGTTGTATTACGCTATGTAAGACCTACAACCTAACCGCATGGGCATCGTTGTAGAGTTATACATATCGTACTCTGTACGGAAGTACTTATTCTGAATGACCATGATCCACGGCATGGAATTTTAATTAACATAGGGACTACTAAGTTAAATAAAATAACGATTGCATGGAGAGAATGGATTCCCGAGTTCTTACATGGCAGCAATCCTTGGGACAATTAGTGCCCCGACATGCCGGCTGGTTTCCACAGATACTGCAAATTTGCCACACGGACAGGGAGCGGTATCTGCTTATATTTATTTATTGTATACGGATGACGAGCGTCCCACTGGGACTCGTCTAATTCATGACTGACGCAAGTGATTATTGGGTAGACTAGCCTTGCTTGCATATTGTAAGAACTGAGGAATCCCTTATTGCATATTTCCAGGATAACTTAGAACTCACAGTTAGCAAGCCGTAGTAGTTGTATTACTGTTAAATTGATTTGTTTGCGTACTGTACCTACTCTGTTAACTACTGAGATGATCAGAATGTCAGGACATGATGGGTCAACTTCTGTCCTTGTTTGGTTGGAAAGTTGGCTTGAAGTGTCGTGATGTTGTGTGAAATTCCAGTAGCAAGCAGAGACCTATGTATCATATTCTCAACCCTTATTACTGGTTTTTAATTCTCATACCGTGCTTCCTTGTGGTACTTGCTATTAGAGGTCTAACCTCTCTGGTTTTGCATGGCCAGATCTAGAGCCAGTTTCCGAGGACTCAGATTACTTCTACCTCCAAGATGGTCAATACTAGAGGGATGATCGCAAGAGGACACGAGTGGATTCCTTGTTTCCTTACTCATTTTTCTACTTACCTTACATTTTGCCACTTGGCACCGACATGTTAGTCGGATTGTCTTGTACTTACTTTTACATAATTATAACTAAGCCAGACTACAGCTGATAACGATTGTGTATACCTTATTATATTCTTTGGCTATGTTTTTATAAAGCCATATCTCAAAAAAAAATTGACTGAGCGTTTGGGACGCCTTACTGCTTTATCTTACATGTTCTCTATTTACTGTTTCTTGTTTGAATGATTGAGACAATAGATGTTGAGTAACCCTAGTGAGACTTTCATGTAGTATGCACCCCCTCGTCTTTTAGACAGCATTGATCATATTATAAGGTATTCTTCTACCCGTAATACGTAGCTGGCTGAGTCACTCTCCTGCTCTCCGGTATTCTGGTTCTGGGGCATGACAATGATAAACCAAAATACTTACTTTGTACCGTCGGCCCAGATCTTCGTCCTCGTCTCCTCCGGAGGTGCGCAGGCATCATCTGCCTGATACTGGTCGGCCGTCGATGCAGCCTCCTCCATCTATTCATCTGTCTCTATCGTCGTATCAGCAGGAGGAACGCTACTCTCGGGAGCAGTCTCAGGCCTGAAACTACTCGTCCCAGAAGATATGTCATGTAGCATCGTGACGGGCGGAGCTACTGTCCGATACACAGGAATACTGGGCGACGAGGATGCAGAGCCGGTACCAGTAGGAGGTACCGAAGAAGAACTCCGTCCTCTGGCAGTACCACTAGTAGGTACCGAAGGAGTACCCTGTCCTCTGCCAGTATCAGTACCTCGTGCCCCATATCGGGAAATACGGAACGATCCGCGATGACCTGTCATGCCTGATAACAACATATTATGAGATACAACAAAGACAACAAATAATAGAGACTAGAAATATGAAAGTGCAACAAAGATAAGATAATAACCAAGACAACATATGATGATACATTTTACAAGAAACATCTAAGTCCAGATAGTATATTTTACAAGAAACATCTAATTAAGTTCAGATAGTGCATTCTACAAGAAACATCTAAGTCCATATAGTACATTCAGATAATAACCAAGACTAGATAATAACCAACTCTACATAATAAGAAAATGAAAGTACATCTCTCTCAATCATCTTTAGAATAATCATCTTATTCGTCTTCCTCGACCTCATCTTCCTCCTCATCTTCACTTTTATCTTCGCCTTCGTCGGCTTCGTCTTCCTCTTCGGATAATTCTACATCTTCTATATTATGTGTCATATAATACGTAACTTTCGTGGAGTCAACATCAACAATATTGGTTACAAGAGGTAGCTCGTCCTCCTGATAAGCTTTTTCGTCAACATCAAAAGTATCTCTAGCTTTAGTCTTGCATATTGCCCACCAGTCAGACTTTGTTGCTTCCCGTCTCGGATAAGCTGTGAAGTACACGAGCTGAGCTTGAGTTTCTAGGACAAATGGTACGTAGCCTTGATATCTACGCTTGTAGTTTATATCCACAAGACCATGCTTGTCAATTTTCCAACCTTGATTTTCAGTCGGATCGAACCATTCACACTTGAACAACATGATCTTTGCAGGTTCTCTGCCATAATTATACGTCAACTCCACAATCTCTTGCAAGATGCCAAAGAAATCATTTCCTAGATCGACGTCTTTGTAGTTCGAAAGATTTGATACACAAACAACTGTTTTTCGTAGAATCAAGATCCATGAAGCTGTCTCTGATCGGAGCATTTGTCGACTTGAACCGAAAGTCATTGACACAGTAACTTGGCCATATTTTAATAAAAGTAATTGGTCTATTGGCAAGAGTTCTAATTAATGCAACTCGGATGAAATTAGACGATCGACCTGAATACCAAAGAAGAGATAGTAAGTTATTTATTGCGCAGTTGCATTAAAAGAGGCCAGTAATTACCGGACTGCTTACATATTCGCTCAACCAAGAAAAAAAAATGACGTCTCATTTCTTGTTCTAATGCTTCGTCTGTTAGGTAGGGTCTAACCGACCTCAACTCAGCATTATATGTGCTGAAAAACAACGAAGCAACCGCCGATTAGTACAATAATATTAGCTTATACTATTACATTTAGATGACGTAAACTCATCATTAATTACTTACCCCTCCAGCTTCTCCACTTCATCCTCATCGCAATTAAGTAATACATACAACTGAGCAGCCCTTAGCTCTTCGCCATTCAAATATCTCTTCTTCATTTTCCCCGAAGGCTTTCCGGACGCATTGAATACTTTCAGTATTCCATCATTAGATTCTTGATAACCGTCATCGTTTCTTGGAGCCCTCGTTCTATTCGTAGCAACATGAGGTTTGAAATACGTCGAGCAGAAGTTTGTAATCTCCTCGAGAATATAGGCTTCACAAATAGAACCCTCGACCCGAGCCTTGTTTTTTACTTTCCTCTTTAGGTGGTTCAAATGCCGCTCAAACGGGTACATCCATTGATAATTGACGGGCCCGCCAACACGTGCTTTATAGGAAAGATGAATTGGCAAATGCTCCATGGAGTCGAAGAATCCAGGAGGAAATATCTTCTCGAGCTTGCACAGTGTTACCGCAATATCGTTCTCCTGCTTTTTTAGACGATCGATGAGCAACTTACTAGAACAAAGATCTCTGAAGAATAGGCTAAGCTCGGTCAATGGATCCCAGACAACCGGGGGTAAGAATTCCCGAAATGCAATCGGAATTAACCTCTCCATGAATACGTGACAATCATGGTTCTTCATACCTGTCAGTTTGTTCTCCTTGAGGTCGACGCATCTTCTCAAGTTCGAAACATACCCGTCTGGAAATTTTAGACCTTGAATCCACCTTCAAAGTCTCACTTTATCCTCCTTCTCCAGTAAAAATTGCCTTAGGCTGCTTTAACTTTCCATTCCCGTCCTTTATCAAATGCAATACAGGACGTCTACATATTTCTTCCAAGTCTAATCTAGCCTTTGGATTGTCTTTCGTCTTCCCTTTTTTACGTCCATTACAATATTAATTATGTTGTCAAATACATTCTTCTCGATATACATGACATCAAGGTTATGTCTAATCAAATTGGTGCTCCAATATGGCAGATCCCAGAATATACTCCTCTTCGTCCAGTTATAAGTGCGACCAAATTCGTCACACTTGTAGCCTGTAGCTGGCTCTTCAATAGCTCTTGGTAAATCTTTTACCTCTTTTCATATCGTGTATCCGGGCCACCTTGGCGGAGGATTAGCCTTCTCCACAACGTCAGCACGAAAAGCATTCATGTTCCTCCGGTACGGATGATTCTTCGGTAGGAATTGTCGATGACAATCGAAGAAGTACGGTTTGCCTCCGTGTTTCAAATGGAAAGCATTAGTGCGGTCCATGCAATACAGACATGCAAGATGACCATGCGTGCTCCATCCAGATAACATACCATAGGCCGGAAAGTCGTTGATGGTCCATATAAGTGCTGCTCGCATCTGAAAATTTTGTTTTCTAGATACATCGTACGTGTTGGAACCTACTTCCCACAGCTGATTCAACTCATCAATCAATGGCTGTAAATACACATCGATGTTCCTTTTCGGATTGTTCGGACCTGGAATAATAAAGGAACATATACAGAGTCTTCATGCACATCCAAGGTGGTAGATTGTACGGAGTGACGATCACAGGCCAACACGAATACTGGGATCCCAAAAGTCCGAATGGGGTAAAACCGTCGGAGCGGAGACCCAATCTGACATTACATGGATCATAAGCAAAATCTGGATACTCTCGATCAAAGTGCTTCCATGCTTCTCCATCAGATGGTTGATCCAACACTCCTTTGGTCTATTCCCGCTTATGCCAACTCATGTTTTTTACAGTTTTCTTTACCATAAACAACCGTTGCAATCGCGGCGTCAACGGCAAGTAGTGCATCGAATCGGTAGGCTTCTTGGCACCGACAGACTTTTCTCTACCACTGCCCTTGTAGCGATCAGCACCACAAAATCTACAGGCATCTTCATCCTTATCGTCTTTGTAGTACAACATGCACCCATTGCGACATGCATCGATTTTCTAGTATTCCATCCAGAGCGATCTCACCATCCTCTTAGACCGGTAGAAGTCTTTAGGCAACTTAGCACCCTCAGGCAATATTTCTATAAGCAACTCCATAAGACGATTGTAGCAATCTTGCGACATGTTAAAATCAGACTTGATGCTCAACAATCTTGTAACCACCTCCAACGGTGAATGATTCTCACAACCAGGATATAATAGAGTCCTTGCATTCTCCAGCAACTCCATGAACTGTGAAACATCGGCGTTCGGTGCCTCCTCAGGTGCATCATGATCGTCCGGATCAAAACTAAGCCCCGCCGCGTCAAAAATTATGTTCACCAACCCATCGTCATAAGAAGCGTTGTTGTGGACATCCACATAAGGCTCATACTTCGATGCTAAAGACACTAGTTCTCCGTGCGCGCTCCACTGATAGTAATTCGGCGTGAAACCCTTCGAGTATAAATGATACGTGACTTCCACTTCTGGATGATATTTCAAGTTGCGACATCTCACACACGGACACTTAATTTTGGTACCGTCCATGTACTGAGGGAACGCCTTGGCAAACTGCAGGAACTGCTGTACACCCTCTATGAATTCATCACGCACATCGTACATGTCATCAGGATGACGGTTGTACATCCACGAACGATTCCGTAAGTAGTAATTCGTATCCATTTGAAGATAATTCTGCAAAGATAGATACACTTATTCGATTATATTGTCCAAATGGATGCATAGACACATAAGTATTCGATTATACCTACACTTCTAGGATACTCTATACACTCTTATAGTAACTAGGAGTCCTATGATATTACCTATCTCATGTACACTCTTCACACACACACACATTACCTACGACATGTATGGCTCAAGTCAAGAGTTTAGTACAATGGTATGCTATCATTCATGCCTATAATAAGGTATACCATATACGCTACACTAAGATGAGTAAGGTATGTAGCAACGATATGCTATCAGTCATGCTTATAATAAGACATACAGTGTACTACATACTAGCAATCAAGTAAACAAACGTGTCGTATAGGACGCCAATATAGTATAAGGTATATCGTGCATATACTTAACACGCTAAGACTTAGGTGACTACATGCTCTTTGGTGTTCTTCCCTCCCCGACACGACATGACACGAATGCAAGCAAGTGGAAGTAAGTACAAACAAGTCAAGTGCAATATGAATGCATGCATGTGATGATCGAGTATGAGTAATTGCCTCTCTTATGGGGTTAACAATGTCTCTAGATCACCAATAAATAAAGAAATAATATTTTTAGAAGCTTTCTAATTCAAAGCTCCAGTCAATTTCTAGAAATTTTTCTTGGTAAGGCCTAGACCAATCCTAGTTAGCTATATCTCGTGCTTCCACTTTCTATCCGATGTAGAACTAAACTACCAACTCGATTGCCTCTGTGTTGCAGTTAACTATATCTCGTTCCCCTACTTTCTATCCAATGTAGAACGAAACTGCCAACTTCATTGTCACCATGTTGAGCACTCAATCGAATATGAGATACAACCCAACAATTTCTACCTTAGCTCGTGCAAGAAGGATGAGCAATCAGGCACCATGAGATCCAACATATCACACTTTACTTTTGAAGTCAATATGTATTACGTCCAAGATTAGGTCTGATGCACTCCTAACTCCATATAGAGAAGAGAGTTCATATAATCCGATTATACGTACCCATCTTA
The DNA here is from genome assembly GCA_029216955.1 of Iris pallida. NCBI lineage: Eukaryota > Viridiplantae > Streptophyta > Magnoliopsida > Asparagales > Iridaceae > Iris > Iris pallida. Next base: position 8,172,346 of record JANAVB010017598.1, on the reverse strand, counting down.
ACATTGGGGTATGATACCACATGTAGAGAATAAGGTGTAACCCGAACTGAAGTTGTTTCTTTGAGGTATATAATATTGGACTGCATTCATAATCCTTAAATCAGAATTACTTGTTAAAGCCTGGTCAAATTCCAATTATATATACCTCATGCCTCACTTTCTATCCGATGTTGAACTAAACTACCAACTGCATTATCATCATTTTTGAGCGCTCAAACAAATGCTAGATAGATATGATCAAACACTTTGTAACTAAATACCGCAAATTTTTCTCCTTTTTTGGAGTTGTTATATCCTGGACTATTATAATAAGTGACTAAACATCATGAACTCTGTTTCAATTTGTAACTTGCTACACATATATGTTAACAAAGATGCCCTTCATGTTTCATACTTTGTGATACCCTACCTTGCCCACATAGGGTAGAATGCATGTAACATCAGGAAGATTTCACAATATTTAGTTGCTAGTTTTTTTCTTTCGTTCTTTTTTTTATCGACAATAAAAGGAGATTTATTAATAGAACAACCAAACTTTCCAAGATGGAAAATATTAGAAACAACCCCAAACAAATTTAACATAAGTCCACACATGCATGCAACGCAACCAAGTTAGTACCTAAACATCATGAATCCTCCATTAGCTACACACAGACAGTTGTTGGGCTATCTAAGTAAGCGACTAGCAGAACACATGTTTGTATATTTGAAGCAACATTAATGGGAGAGGAAGATCTGTCATTGAACATGTGTCCGAAATAGGTTTAGGGTTTACCTAGTCGGGGCCGGAGGAGCGGGTCGTCGAGGGGGCACGGGGTCGCCTGTGGGGAGCTGGAGATGGAGGGGAACGGTCGACGAGGGTGAGCGGGGTCGACGAGGGAGAGCTGGGTCACCGAGGGGGAGCAGGGTCGTCGGAGGGAGGAAGGTCGGGGGCCGAGGGGGGAGGGTCGCTGGGGGGGAGGGGTTCGCTGGAGGCCGAGGGGGGAGGGTCGCCGAGGGGGAGCGCACGGGTTGGGAAAAAATTTGATCGAAATAATGGAGGGGTGGGGGAATGAAAACTCGAATGCCCTATATTTCCATTTTAGCGACGTCATAACTCTACGTCGATAAGCGTCGCTAATATTAGTGATATTAGCAACGTTACACTAGTTACGTCGGTAAACGTCGCTAATATTAGTGATATTAGCGACATTCACCGACTTATCGGTGACGTATGTTTCTTTATACAAAACCAAGTCGTAAAACGTCGTCGATCGTCGGTAATAGTGACGTATTGTGACGTTTCTAGATTACGTCGCTAATTCCTTAAAAGGTAGAAAATGTCGCTAATTGCGTCGCTAATATGACTTATTCTAGTAGTGAATTGGCTTAAGGGTATAATTGTCATGGAATTAATGTGTAGATACCGGAGATAATTCTAATTTGATGACGAGCCAAATTAGAAATGTCAAAACATATAAATATGTGTGTTCATTAGGGTTATGGTTCCCAACTTATACGGCCACCAAAAGAGAGGTTTTCTCTTTTTCTCTTCTGCATCCCCATCAACAGAAAGAGATGGACAAAGGATTCGGATTCTTCTTTGTCATTAAGGTCCGTAGCAAGTTGGAAGATCGAACCCCATAAGAGGTCGACCGCTTCAAGATCCATCAAGCCTAGCAATGGATTCAGATACGCTTTCGTAATTTAATTTTGTTCTTCATCTCATGAATCGACAAGGTACAATAAAATTATAACAAGTGGTATCAAAGCCTTCCTGTTTGATTTATGAGGTTGAAGTTTCAGAATCAATTTTTTGTTATTGTTCAGAAATCATAGATCCTTCATTCTAATTTTAATTTAGGGTTCCAATGGTTCATAAAATAATATTTATAATACATGAATATTAGATCTACAGTTTCTCAATAACTGATTTCTTGATCCTGTGATGCACAAGAAAAAAAAATCAGATATTTGTTCCGGCCAGATCATGCTGGACATGTATCCAAACAATTCATCCATAATTAATGGACTAGGATGGCACTTATATATGTTTGTGTTGTTTGATCAAAATTGTTGGCATTACTACACATGGTGGGTTATAATTTATGGTGGAATATAATTTATATATTTTCTTAGTGTTGTACTAGATGGCTAAATAAAGAGAACAACTATTGGGATCTTGTCTTCTACTTCTGAGTTGTTTTCGTACATAAACAACTGTTCCAACATGTTTGCACATCATAATTTATTTATTTTATTTTTTGCATACATGGTTCTCCATTGCTTATAAGTACATAGATTTGTTGTCCATCCTTCATTGATTTGATCGCCATATTAAGAAAATCTTGATAGAATTCATAATTTATGTACAGTAATGATCTCTCAGTTCATGCTTAAATATTAGATATGGACGCATGTGATAATGACCGTAGAAATTATCTATTATATTAAATATGCATGAATATGCTTATTGCTGGACATGTGATAATATGAAATGTCGATTAGATTTCTATTACTCATGCTGATAGATATTTGGTGTTACTCAATTTAGAGTGTTTTCCAATCTAAGTTATCATTGGAGGACAAATTGGAATCAAATATAGATAATTTTATATTTGGCATAAATTTAGTTTTCAATAAATTTATGTTCTAAGTCATATATTTGATGTAATCTATTGACGTACATATCTTCAGCAGATTATTTTAATATAATCTTTATGGGTTATTTGAAGCAATCTATTGGTCCATATCTTCAGCAAAATATTACGTGAATTTTATTATGTTGACAATGCTCAGTTTAATCAAATTAAGAATATTTGTTTGAATCATGTAAAGAGATCCACATGCTTATGATTATCTTATTTGAGTTGTAATATTTTAATTATGCATGTACATAAAGTTTTGGACATGATTCGATTTTGTAAAATTTAGTCAACATTCAAAAATAATTTGGTGCCTTTTGTGACTAGCAATAGTCGTCTAATATTCTAAATAGACCCATTGAAACAAAATGTCGCCAAAGTGACATCTCTTGCGTAGATAGTCTATGAGGGATGTTAGATGTTTGTGTGTGTAAATTCATGCGAGTATTAGCTGTCCCAAAGGAAGGTTAATACTTGGTCGAATTGCCACACACTTGTGGTGATAAATGTGTGACAATTATACGGTTTACATGTGAATAATAATCCGATCCAAAGATAGGCTTATTATTTGACATGATTTATTATCAACGTTTGATCATTACACCAAGAATACCACTTGTAGTTAATATCACTGTCCAAAGACTTGATATTAATGATGTACTAGGTATCTTGAGATGGGATTCACCATTATTTGAATTTGTTTGACTATATTTTACGCTTTGGTTATTTGTTAGAGCATGTTTATTTTTTGTTGCTTTGTTCTCTTTACAGTTAATGTTTGTTAAAATATCTGCCAATAAGATTTTAATTTTTATGTTTAATGGGATAAACTTTAAGGGCAAAAAAAATGAATACAGTAGCTGATAAGGGTCCAGATCAAAAGAAACAATAATATAAAACGAATGGTTGTTCTTTTATTATAAGACAAGACACATAAGGAAGAAATGTACAAAGTACCACGTATGACGTATAAAGAAAAGTACATTTCTAAATTTGATCTGTTCTGAGGTTAATTTAGATTTAGTACCAAGAAACTCATGGTAGTTAGATTCTGGTGGGACTACCCACATTAATGTTCTAGGCAAGGTTGCCTGAGTTACCGAAAGTCAATTGATGGTGAAAGATACATCTATGTGGGTGACGACAATTCGGTAAAAGTGAAAACAATAGGACATTTTAGGTTATTTTTAAGAACCGATTATTATTTGGATTTGATAGACACTTTTATTGTACCGCTTTTAGACGAAATTTAGTTTCAGTTTTCTTATGGACAAATCTGGTTATCATTGTTTATTTAGAAATAATAAGTTTAGTCTATCTTTAAATCCAAATATTATTGGTAACGGTTCCTTTAAGATTTATGATAACCTATATTCACTTGAAACTATTGCATCTTAATACAATGAAACCTTGCAAGTGGAGTCATGTGGTACTAAACGCAAAATTAACAATAAATATTTTTTAGCCTCATTATGACATAAGCGATTAGGTCACTTCTCTAGAAATAGATTTGAATGATTTGTGTCTGATGAGATTTAGATTCCATTGACTTTATAGACTTTAATATTTATATTGAATGTGTAATGGAAAGACATACCAAAGTTAAATTATAAGCAGCTACTTTATTGGTTATGCTACAGATCAAGGGGTTGATAATTATACAATTCCACACTAAGAAATTTATTTTGAGACGAGAAGTGTAATATTTTTTAAGGATGTTGAGTTTGGGGGAGAAATAAAGTCAGGATCATTGTCTTTGAGAAGGAATCAATTACGATTCCTACTATCACTTTTGACGATGTGCGGGATTCTATACCTGTCATGATCAAGAAGTGAATTCGGAGTCTCAATAAGATAATGTCGAATTACCTCTATAAGTCGTTGTTGAGATACCTTAACAACGACAATGTAGCGGCACCCCATTCAAGATAAGATAATTATTTCTAAGGAACAAACTCAACAACCTCAAGAACCGGTAATATTAAGATGGTCCACCAGAGAAAGGAGAATATAATTTCGGATAACATTGTCATATTTCTCTAGGAACGTGAGGAAGACTGTGTATACTGGAAGATGATCTAATCAACTTCCGTCAGGCCATGGAAAGTTCCAGTTCTCAAAGTGGATTGATATAATAAATAAGGAGTATAAGTTCATGCAAGACAATAAAGTTTAAGAACTTGTCCCATTACCAAAAGGTATGAAATCCATTGGTTGCAAATGGACATTTAGAACCAAGAAGGATTCGAAGGGTCATGTGGAGAGGTATAAAGTATGTCTTGTAACTAGTGACTTTACTCAAAATTTTGGGATTGATTTTTAAGAGTTTTTCTTTTCGGTATCTTTGAAAAACTTTTTTAAAACAATCATAGCACATGTTGCACATTTTGATCTTGAGTTACATCAAACGGATGTCAAACCGGCATTTCTCAATGGTAACATTGATGAAACTATTTATATGGCGCAGCCAGAAAATTTTGTGTCGAAAGATCCAAATAATATGGTTTGCAACTTGAAAAAAATCTATTTATGGACTCAAGCAAGCTTCTCATCAGTGGTACTATAAATTTCACCAAGTTGTTACCTTGTTTGGTTTTGAGGTTAACGTTGTTGAAGATTGTGTGTATCACAAATTCAGTGGGAGTAAAATTATTTTTTTGGTTTTGTATGTTGATGACATACTGCTTGCCACAAATGATATAGGCATATTACATGACACTAAAAATTTTTTATCAAATAACTTTGAGATGAAAGATCTTGGTGACGCCTCTTTTGTATTAGGAATTCAAATACACCGAGATCGTTCTCGAGGTATTCTTGGATTATCACAAAAGAGCTATATCGATAAAGTGCTTAAAAGATTTGGCATGTAGGAATGCAAACCAGGTGACACCCCAGTCGCTAAAGGAGACAAGTTCAGTCTCAATCAGTGCCCTAAGAATAGCCTTGAAATTAAGAAAATACAGTAGATTTTTCCTTCATAATCAGTTGTAGGGAATCTAATGTATGCTCAAGTATGTACGCTTCAGGATATTGCATACATATTATAATGTTAGGCAGATATTTAAGCAAATATGGATGGATCATTGGGTAGTAGCCAAACTACTTAAGTAATTAATAGAGAACAAGAAATTATATGCTCTTTGTAGGAGATCGGATAATTCTGGAGATCATAAGGTATTCCAACTCTGATTTTGTTGGATGCCAACACAGTAGGAGATCCACATTAGGTTATGCTGAGTAATGGAGATATATTTTGGATGAGTGTCAAACATGCACTCATAATTTCTTCCACCATGACAGCAAGGTTTATAACATGCTGTGGGACATCTATTCAGGGAATATGGTTGCAAAATTTTATCACAAGGCTGCGCCTACAGTAGGTGTTGAAAGACCACTTAAATTATGGTGTGACAATAAATCAGCAGTAATGTATTCAAATAACAACAGAAACTTGTATAAGTCAAGGATATTGACATAAAGTTTTTAGTTGTGAAGGAAAGAATTCAGAATGGTTAAAGTGTCCATATAGCACATTATGACACTCCATTTTAGCGGATTTGCTCATAAAATCATTATCACCCCAGGGTCTTTCATGAGCATACTGCTCATATGGGTGTTATCTCAATCAAGTATATGGCAATATAGTGGTAGTTTGTATTTTATGTATTTGGGTGCTATTTGGTTTTGGACACATTTATGTATTAAAGTATTTTGGATATTTATCTGATCAGATATATGAAAATTCAGTTCATTCTGTTTTTATTATGTTAAAGTATTGATCTCATTAAAGTTAAGGAGGACCAGTTGGAAATATGCATGTATTGATCACATTGCGTGTAATTTTCATGCTACGCATCCATGATTGATCTATGTCGTTTAGCCTTATTGGTATATGTGACCATTGATGGTTTAGTTACGCTATATGTGACGAAAGCCGCTTTGATCCTATGTTGATATAGTTAATGGACGAGATTGTCCAGATATACCCTAAGGATTAAGATAGCAATTTATGCGCTCACTAAGGTTAACACAATTATAAGGTTACATATGTGGCCCAGTGGGAGATTGTTGGAATTATTCAATAATTAAGGGGCCACACATGTAAAATTAATTGTGTTTAGGCTATCTAAATAATTAAGCCAAATTAAAGTGGTATATTTGGAATTTGGCTTAAGGGTATAATTATCATGGAATTAATGTGTAGATACCGGAGATAATTTTAATTTGATGAGGGGCCAAATTAGAAATGTCAAAACATATAAATATATGTATTCATTAGGGTTATGGTCCCCAACTTATACGGCCACCAAAAGAGAGGTTTTCTCTTTATCTCTTTTGCATCCCCATCAACAGAAAGAGATGGACAAAGGATTCAGATTCTTTTTTGTCATTAAGGGTCGTAGCAAGTTGGAAGATCGAATCCCATAAAAGGTCGATCGCTTCAAAATCCATCAAGCCTAGCAATGGATTCAGGTATGCTTCCGCAATTTAATTTTGTTCTTCATCTCACGAATCGACAGGGTACAATAAAATTATAACATGGGGGACTCAAACCTTGCCGACGCCTCTGGGTATCCGCTCCACTACTGTAAGCCCCTATTTTTCAAATTTTATTTTAATTAGTGCTAATTAATTTTTAGTGTCAATTTAGCCTTAAAATAATTATTAGGATTTTTAGGAATTTTTCTAGAATTTTTAAATAATTTTTAAATAAGTTTTATATACTAAAATATTAATTTGTAATTTTCAAAAATATTTTAATATCATTCTGCAATTTTTTGAATTGTTTTTATATCAGTTTGTAATTTATTAAATGTTTTAAAATACGGAATGCAAATTCTATTTTGCATTTAGCTACTGTTGGGACTTTTTTGTAATAACCTAAAACTAGGGGGGCAAATTGCAAACCCTAATCTACCCACTCCCCCGACGACCCGGCTGCCCCGACTGTCCGACGGCCACCGCCCACCTTTCCCCCGCCATTTCCGGCTACCCCCGACCGACTAGAACCCCTATTTAAAACCCCTCTCTCTCCCCAGACCAACCCTAACCCTAAATTCTCCCCACGACCGTCCGACGACTACCGTTCTTCCCCTTTCCCCAAACCCTAACCGCAGCTCCGACGAACCCCGTCCATCCGCCTCGACGAGCGCCACCGCCCGCAACCACCATCCTCCGACGCGCCTCGACGAGACGACCCCAGCGCCACCCGAGCGCCGCCTCGCCGACGTCTCCTCCGCCGTCTAGGATGCTTGAATCCCCCAACCGTCGGACACGTGAGTAACAGAACTCAAATCGTGTCGTGCGTGTCTCGTTTTCACGCACGAGACTCGCCAGGACACGACGAACCTAACGCTGTGCTCGGGTACGCGAGACTGAACTTGTACGTATCGTGCATAGCACGGACACGTGGATTCCTGTGTCCCAAACTGTCCGGACACATGATTGATTTTATTATTTTTTTTATATGTTAACTCGTTTAAACCTAAATAAATTAAACCTAAACCTAACCCCTAACACAGAGCTCGGGCTGACCCCCTGGCCAGGCCCGACCCGACTAAACCCCCCCCCCCAGCGCTTTGGCTCGAGTTCGAGCCCCCCCTTTCACTGCTGTTATTTCTTTTCCTTTTCCTTTTTCTTTTTCTTTTTTTGTTTTATATATATGATTATATATATATGTATACATATATTTGTATATAAATATATGTATTATTATATATACTATATTATGTATAAATATATGCTGTTTTTCTTATATATATATATATATATATATATATATATATATATATATATATATATATATATATATATATATATATATATATATATATATATATATGTAATATTTTAACATATATATGTCCATTATGTAAATATCCATATATTTATGTATATATATATATATTATTATATATGTATACCATTTTTACATATGTATTTCACTATACTTAGTGTAAGTTATTTTTCTATGTAAATATACTTATCATATTTTTATAAATTTTGCCTTATTAAAATATTAATATTTATTTTGCACTTTTTACCAATTTGTATTTTAGTATATTTAAATTACTGCAACCATTTGGTGTCCAAGCCTAGCATGGGTTTTTGGGCCCAAATGTGTTTTCACACATTCAAGACCTGTACAAGTCATATTGGACTTGATTCATGGCCTTGGGTCCTGTATTTGAACTTTGGTTCAAATTATATACATGGACAAAATACGCAGATAATTAATTAATTAATTTCAATTGTGTGCAATGCTGTTTTTGGATTTCTGAAAATACTTAAAGTACTGTTAAAATTCTGGAAAAATAGTATTTAGATACTATGTTACTTTAGCTAATTTAGTATATTTTTTGTAGTATTTAATTTACTGTTTTGCCACTAGTTTGGCATATGAAACCAAAACTCATTTTTTGTATACTTAGGAAAACTGATTTTTATAAAATACTTGTACTGGTTAATAAATTCCAGAAAATTATAATAAATTTCTATAATTAGCAAGGATCTTTTTGGTACTTTACTTTAAGTAAAACTAGGCTTTTTGTCTACCTCAAAAATTGTTGGAACACAATGGTCATTTGATTTATTTATTGATTAATTACGACTTGTAGCTTTTTGTGTTATTTTGAGTTTTAGTCGTGTTGAACCCCACCCCTCACTAGTATAAAGACCCTAGAAAGTTAGTTAAAGTAGTGTGTCACCCCACATTGGTCTCCTATGCTAAAATCATCATTTTGGCTAGGTGCCTAGTCACAAGTCGTGTTTCACCAATTAGTGCCTTAGCGTTTTAGCTTAGTATAAAAACTAAGTTATTGTATTTTATTTCTACAGTGACGAGTTACCGGACATCCATAGCACTTTTATCGCAGCTTGTTTTGTTTTGCTTTGCTAGAGGCAAGTACTTTCTACAAACTTTACATACTGTTACATAAATGAACTGCTAATCCAACCATGTTAAATGCTGATCCTTGGGGTAGCAAGTTAAAATATCACATGTTGTACTTTCCATTACTACTATGCTTAGAACAGTTTTTATGTATCTCTCACATGATTAGAATATGGTTTATGGGAAAACTGTTAGTAGCGTACGTGATCATGCCCCCTTACTCGTACGTACGTACCGAGCAAGGTTGATATTTCATATGTATACCTTGTCGTAGGCGCACCAGCTGTATTTGTACGTATGTACATCTGTCGCTTGTTTTACTTGTACGGAAGTACATTTTATATACTTGTACCATAGTACATTTTACACCTATTGACGATCACGTACCTGCTAAAGTTTTAAACATTACATATACATCTGTCTCTATGACATATTTGTCCTTGCCATGATAGACTATGTGATGCCATGTTTCCAGTTATTTACACTTATGTTCATTTCCATATTTCATATGCTAGTTTGCTAGATTCAGTACTTGCTCCCGTCCTGACAGGATAACGTTGTATGTGTCCTTACTGAGGAGAAGTTACTCTGCGACACATATTATGGAGTTACTGCCGAGGACCCGGCTTTGCTTTACGAGGATGTTCCTGCGGGGAACCTCGCCTAGTTATCTTTTTGCTTTAGACTTTTGAGAGTAGTCATGTATTAGGCTACATATTTTGTAACTGGACATGTATCCAGTTTTACATTTCAGACTTGTACTTTGGACATTTTACTATATGATACGAATTTTGTGTTTGGAGCATTTATGACTTTTATTCACTTATAGAACTGTTAGCACATTTAGTCTTATCCTGTTGTCTTTAGAACAGCTTACTACGTTTTATCTCAAACGTAGGCTGGACATGACTCGGCCTGGCCCAACAATTTGGGTAGCTGGTTGTGACATATTTTTAGTGGTGGCCCATGCAGGTCCTGACTAAAATTGTTTGGTTACGTCATTGTACAAAGCATGCCTGCAATTAGGAAGTTAAGGTAATTAGACAACATTAGGAATGACGCTTAGAACACTTAAAGGAATGCTAGGATTGCAACATAGGAAATACATCACATGCTTGCTATTATAATTAGATTTTCTTGCCTATGATTGCTTACTTTAACAAGTCCTTATAAGTCCTTTTTACTTTTTATTAGATGGTGCTTACTCGTTCGTCCCAGTATGTTACACCTGAGAATTGTGCACTCCCTATCCAGGCAGCTGACCAGTTGACTGATACACCCCCACCTACCACACTCCCCCACTCCACAGATCCACAGACCCAGATGCCTCCACCACCTCCCACATCCCAGTCCCAGCAGGCCCCGATACTTCCACCACCCCTATCATCATACCTACCCAGGCTTCCGTCACACTCGACGGGAACCAGCTGCTCACTATGATCCAGGGGTTCCTAACGACCCATCAGTAGCAGACTACCCTACTCCGCCAGAGCATGGAGCGTTCTGAGGGACGTCCCATGGTCCCACCACCTGTAGAGCTACGACAGAGAGCGGGGACGATCAAGGACTTCATGGGTCTAAATCCCAAGGAGTTCTCAGGGACTGAGGGCATAGTAGTAGCAGATGACTGGCTAGATTCGGTAGAGATGAAGCTCCTAGGAGTCAGGATGCCGGGGTGACCTCCAGGTCGAGGCAGCGGGATTTCTGCTGATAGACTTGGCAGGAGTCTGGTTCCGGAATGAGCCATTATTTGCGAGAGGGAGAGCCACTTGGGATCAGTTCAAGACCCAGTTCAAAAGAAATTCTTCTCGACTACTGATAGAGTAGCCATGGGGCTACGATTCCAGAACATCCAGCAGGAGAACCGTTCTGTGGACGAGTATGCAGCAGAGTTTAGTCGCCTGAGCCATTTCGCTCCTAGTCTGGTTGCAGATCCAGAGGAGATGACCCGTAGGTTTTACCATGGTCTAGTTCCAGACATCGGCATCCTTATAGTGGCGAACGGTACGACTGACTACTACCAGAGCCTAGAGTTGGCCCGGAGCATCGAGGAGCGTCTTCTGTCTAGCAAGAGGCCGGCTTCTGTACATCATGAGGGACCGTCCAAGCGTCAGACTTTCCAGCAGAGAGCGCCGACGCCACCCCAGCAGACTTACCGTCCCCCTACATCACATCATCAGACCCCGCCAGTTAGAGCCCCGGGACCCCGACAACAGCTGCAGCAGCCGAAGGGAGCTATATGTTCTTTCTGCGGAAGACCAGGCATGATTACTCCATCTGCAGGAAGAGGTTGAAGCAGTGCTTAGTTTGTGGGTCTGCCACCTACATGATACGGGAATGCCCAGTAGCCAAGGGATCTAGAGGACCGCTTCCGACTCAGCAGCAGAGGTTTGGACAGCATCTGCAGCAACAGAAGGGACCTCAGGGGAAGGTTTATAGCCTAGCCCTTGAGCCGGAGCCGGAGCAGGTTTCGGAGCCAGATTACTTAGCTGACGTCATCACAGGTCATGTTTATTTGCATACTTTTCTAGCTGTATGTTTGTTTGATTCTGGTGCATCTCATAGCCTCCTATCATTAGAGTTTATGCATAAACACCATCTAGTAGCTACACCTACTGCGGAGATTAGTAGAGTGATGACGGGAGGAGGACCAGTGCCTATTAGATCTACACTACACCAAAACAGTCAATTTGTAACAGTTTATTTTTTTAATTTGTAACGGTTAATACCATTACAAGTTGCTAACGGTAATTACCATAACAATAGTTACATAACCGTTACTAAACTATTTTTTAATAATTTTTTATTTAATTTACTTTTTGTAAGGGTAACAACTGTGGCAATAAAAATATATGTGTTACCAAAATTTCATTTTCCCTCTTCTAAATTAACTTCCCTCCTCTACTTCATCGTTACCATTAAGAATTTCATTGGAGAGACGCTCCTCACTCCCTCCGCCACCACCACCTCAAATGCGTCATCTCCCTGACGACACAACCATCACCCTTCCTTGGCTCCCTTAGTCTCCTCTTCCATTAAACCGCCTCCGCCCACGCAAACCCTAGCTAGAGGAGGAACACGGGTGAGCTATGCTTGCTAGCTAGGGTTTTGCTTCTCCTCCTCTTTCGACTTCAAAAATTAAGGGTAGAGTTCTGATTTGTATGTGCTCGTTTTTTGAAAATTTCATGGGCGTACATGTGTCAGAGCTATAGAGGAAGAAGTGGTCGGACGTGATGCGGTATAAAATCTCTCTTAAATCCCCAAATCCCACTTTTCTCCTCAATTTCATAAGGATTCCTTGGTCGATTCAATCGATTTTTAGGGTTTCGGCGATCAAAAGTTCGCTTGTTGTTTTTTATGTTTGTAGTTTTGTGATCAATGGCTTCAAAGCAGATTTCGAAGGGATTGAAGGATTTGTAGAATGATCCTACGGTTTCCTGTAGCACAGGTCTGAGACTCTGAATCAATTTACAAACCATTTAATTCTATTTTTTTGTTTGAGTTTCGTTGTTGTGATATATTTTTCTTATATATGTTTGTTTCTTTGGAGGATCTCGTGCCCTTGAAGTTTTTTATGTGTATACATGTTCCTTGCAAACGGTCTGAGTAGGCACAAAATATTGCAGCTTCACATGGTGAGGTCTACCTCTCAATAGCCATCCCGGTAATTAAGTCTACTTTGCTTGTAGTAAAATTACTGTGAATCCAAGGCTTGCACAATCATGTACACACATCATCTTTATCTTTGATAATTCCTAGATTCTTTGCTAGATACAATCTTGTGTACATTGATATGCTTGGATCATCAAATGATGCGTACATAGCAGTATAACAATGACTAGTTACCAGAATCAACATATTATGGTACTTTATTAAACCTTTCTGTTGTCTAAACAGCTATTACTAAGTCGCTTAAGCATTATCGGACCAATGGCAAGAAATAGGAAGTTCAGTTTATGGCAGTTCGTTGGCAAACAGTTTACCCATTAAGTCTAAATTATTGCATTACTAGTGAGTAAACTAAGCTTCAGACACAATTCCTTAAGTCTAAAATTATTGCATTAGTAATAGCAGTTTTCTCTAAAACTGCTATTACTAAGTCGCTATTAGCAAACAGTTTATTTGCTAATAATTTGGATTGGGTTATCAGTTACCCTTGACAAGCCTAAGAGCATACCATTTAAGGAGTCGTGTCTGGAGCTCAATTTACTCGCTAGTAATGCAAGAATTTTTTTGGAGATGCTAATTGCATGTTTGATTCTGTAACTAGCTTTTCCAAGTTTCCAGTATTGTTTAGTTATTGATATAGTTCTTATTCTTCCTTGTCCCAACGTAAAGGGACATGAAATCTTGTATTGGAGTAGCGATTGATTACTCATATAGCCCGAGTGACAATAATTTTCCGAAATCCTTTTTCTCATATGCTTAGTATGTAGAAAACATATATATAATATGTAACTTTATGATAATGGAAAAGTTCTTTGTTGTAAACCTGCTGAAGACGGATTTTTGTAAGGGGGACGTAGAAGGATGGATCTGATTTGGGAGGTCAGCATGTCATATTCATTTGGAGCTTGATGATGGGTGTTGAAATGATTCTTGGCACAACATAAATGGTCTATATATCAAACAGAATTTGTACTGCATCTTTTCAGGCAATTACCTTGACTCGACATATTTAATTTTATCAGAGGACTTGTCCCTAAAATAGGTGATGTTTCCGGTGGATTGTTTTTTGTGTTGATCTAACTCTACAAAACTCAAAACTGTTACAGGTATAAATAGATTTGTGTTATAGTTATGAATTCTAGACTTTCTAAACATCTAGAAAATGCTATTTTTGAATAAAAATTCTAAACAAAATAAAGAAGCATTTAACTCTTTTTACTCAAAATATGAATTTTGTGTATTATATAGCTCACTATGATATTGAACAATCGATGCAAGACAAGGTATTGTTTTTCAATCTGCATGATATGGTTCAACATCATAGAGTTTTGAAACCTATCTATTAGCAATTATCACTCTTTCTTGATTCATGAATCATTTGGTTAGGACGTCCTATATTACTAATTCCTGAATCATTTGTCACAGAGAAAAGAAAATCTTTCGGAACTGCAAAAATTGTTTGATTTAAATTTTTGACATTACTTCGTGATTCATATGACATTTTTGCGTTCCCTCTTTTTAATCTCAAATGCTCAAGCTGTACATTTTTGCATTCCCTTGTTGATAAATAAAGACATTTCAAGCTATACCTTTGGTGTGTTTGTTCCAGATGGCTGCTAAAAAATCCATGTGAATCACAATGCATCAAAGCTTATTGTTGAGCGTCAGGATTGCCTTGCTGACTTATCATGTGAGGAATTGGTTTGTTCGCTCAAAACTTACTCAGAGGCAAAGGTTTTCAACCTAAAATTGGGATATTTTCTTATCATGTGCGAAGGTTTGTATCCTCATTTCCTCTAATGTAGTTGTGTTAAATGTGCAATTCATTGTCTTTGATGAGAGTATATCTTCTAAAACCACATATACCCTTTGTTTCCATTGTGCAGAGTGCCACAGTTTGATTCTTTAGTTTGGGATATTTTATTAAACCTTTTGATGCTCAAGTGGATTGGAGCTTTGTTGCAAAAGCATCTTGTATGTTCCTTTGTATTAGTGAAACTGATTTCTTGCTATATATGGTTTGAGGCTCATTCAATAATGCTAAGCTATTTTAACAATTTTTAAAAGACTATTGATCAAATTATTGCTTTCATAAAGAATAATATTGGTATTAGTCAGACCATAGCATTGGAGACTGCCGCTGCTATGCAGGTATGGTGCAATTCAATGAAGTCTAAACTAGAGTTCATGCAATTTTATGTTGTGCCTGGATTGATTTATTCATGAATTTCCATCTGATACGCAGATGACTATAGATGGAGTCAAACGTACAGCTCAAGAATAGATGAGCTAAGCATTAAAGAACAGACCAGGTTCTCTAAAGATTTGGTCGATCAAAATTACTCATAGTCACATACTTCTATTTGTTTTTATTAGAAAAGGATGTGATTCAACACTATTGATGGAGGCATATTCAATGTTTTAACTTGAGAAGAAAGAAACATGAAGATTCACTTACAACTCTGTTATCGGAATGATAATGGGGAACAATTCAAAGATGATGATGATAACGTGAATATTTTTTAAGTATTGTCCTTGTTGTCAGTGTACGCAATGCTGCCACTTGTAAAACAGTGTGCATTTGAAGAGCCAAATGTGAAAACAATTACAGGGGATAATGTTTTGGCATGGCCATATGTGGTGAGTCCTTAATTCTAATTTTAAACTTTCTTTAGGTGTCCTTAATTCTAATAATCCTACGTAAAATTATAATAAATTCTTGAACACTTTGCTCTTATTGGTTTATGATAAGTTTGCATTTCATGTGCAAACAACTCCAACATTTTAATACATGTTACTATTCAACAACTCCAACATTTTAATACATGTTACTATTCAAAACTTTGACTTGTATCACAGAAGTATCTTATTGTTCCCAGGACTAGTTTTTTTTTTTTTTTTTTTTGTATCAGCTGTTCTATTATATGATGCTTGGGGGAACTTCAGTGCAGGGGCCATCAAGGTTTCAAGTTTAGTTGTTTGAATTTGAAGTTAATTAACTGTTCCAGTGATTACTTGGTTTGCTGATTTGATAGGCAGCTGATGCTATTCAAATTCTGGTCTACGATTGACAATGCCAGGAACCAATCAGAAGTGAGATTCCTTATTTCTATTTTTTTGTTTTGATCCATGCACTGCAAATGTTAATTGTGCTATTTATAACTTGCAATATAGTCAATCCCTAGTGTCAGATTTAACATGACACATAGAAGCTCAAGCTTTAAAGAAAATACATATGTTGTCGCAGTAGACGTGAATTGGTGCTTCTCGTCAAAAGCTTTGGTTTTGTTGACAGCATCTTTGCCTAGGATGAATCCCTTGGCATGCATGTTGCTAAATACATCTTCAGCCTTCTAGAAAGCATATTCAGAACCACCAGCAGATCTGGTGGTATCTTGGTACTGTTACAAGTTAATAAATCATACAAGGATATAATCAAATTAGAGATTGGACATACAATTTCAAACATAAACAAGGAACTTTATAAAATAATTTATCGGTAGTGGAGCCGAAGCAGTGGGGGGAGTTGGTAATCTGTTGCAGGTGTGATGACAGATAAATCAACTATTGTTGCACCCTGTTATCACAATCCAAATAAATTGGGAGCAAGAAGTAATCTAAAGGTTAGCTAACTTTTATATCTTAAGTAGAAAATTATGTCTGTGGTTAGCAAAAAGCTAACCAGTTAACCATCATATAATAGACACATTTCACCTGTGGATAATAAGGATAATCTTTGTGCTTCATTTTATCCAAGAGTCCTAAGAGAACTGGAGCCTGAACAAGATAAGCAATGATGTTAGTGACAGCCAGGGTTAAATTTGTTGGGAAAGAAACGCGGAAACCTTTCCCCAAACCGGAGAGTACCTGTGAGAGGACCGAGCAAACAATGCACGAACCCAAAAACAATCACACAAAACAATTCACACAGACACAGAGAATTTTGACGTGGAAAACCCTTACGGGAAAACCACGGGATGATCGGAGTCCAACCCTGAGAAGCCTTCACTAATGGAATAGAAGAATTACACCCTCTACAAACTCCTCCCGATCCAAATCGGATCCCCACAACACTCAGAAGTAAGAACAATGATTACAAGGCTACGAAGAGCGAGAACGACGAGTAGAGATTACCCGAAACAAGATCTCCTTCGAAAATGACCTTCAATCCTCCGTCTTCTCTCCCGAAGTTGTAATGGCACTCTTGCCTCCTTCCTCTCTCCAAGTTGTGTTCTCCACAATTGTGTTGCCTACGAAGTTAGGGTTTGGAAATTCCAACTTAACTCCCTAATTCCGCAACAAACCTGGACCGTTGGATTAGATCCAATGGTGAAAAATCACCCGAAAACCCGCTTCAGCCCCGCCGACACAGAGTTCGGCCAGAACTCTGTGTCGGGCAACCAGCACTGGCCGACCCAATTCTGGAATGGGGAGGCAGAGTTCGGCCAGAACTCTGCCTGGGGCAGAGTTCGGCCCGAACTCGGCCCCCCTGCTTCCAGCAGCTCCCTGTAGCTCCATCAGCAGCCCCGCTTCCTCCCCGAGCTTCTTCAATACACGAACGGCGCTCGTCGTACTCCGGGGTCTTCTCCACATAGGTTGGGAACCCCACCCACTCTAACAAATCTCCCCCTTCACAACTATGGAGAGGATATCGTCATCCCGACGATCTGCCTGCAGTACTCAAACTTCCCCCTTGGTAGAATCTTCGTGAACATATCAGCTCCGTTGTCATCTGTATGAACCTTCTCAAGCTCCGCGTCCTTCTTTTCAACCACATCCCGTATCCAATGATACCGAGTCTCGATGTGTTTGGACCGGCTATGAAACGTCTGATTTTTCATAAGGTGGATAGCACTCTGACTGTCGCAAAGCAAAGTATACTGCTCTTGTTTCAGTCCCATTTTCTGCAACAGCTTCTTCATCCACAACAGCTCCTTGCAAGCCTCCGTCGCCGTAATGTACTCTGTTGGGAAAGAAACACGGAAACCTTTCCCCAAACCGGAGTGCACCTACGAGAGGATCGAACAAACAACGCACGAACCCAAAAACAATCACACAAAATAATCCACGCAGACACAGAGAATTTTGACGTAGAAAACCCTTGCGGAAAAAACCACGGGACGATCGGAGTCCAACCCTGAGAAGCCTCCACTAATAGAATAGAAGAATTACACCCTCTACAAACTCCTCCCAATCCAAATCGGATCCCCACAACACTCAGAAGTAAGAACAATAATTACAAGGCTACGAAGAGCGAGAACGACGAGTAGAGATTACCCGAAACATGATCTCCTTCGAAAATGACCTTCAATCCTCCGTCTTCTCTCCTGAAGTTGTAATGGCACTCTTGCCTCCTTCCTCTCTCCAAGTTGTGTTCTCCACAATTGTGTTGCCTACGAAGTTAGGGTTTGGAAATTCTAACTTAACTCCCTAATCCCGCAACAAACCTGGACCGTTAGATTAGATCCAATAGTGAAAAATCACCCAAAAACCCGCTTCAGCCCCGACGAAACAGAGTTCGGCCAGAACTCTGTGTCGGGCAACCAGCACTAGCCGACCTAATTCTGGAATGGGGAGACAGAGTTCGTCCAGAACTCTGCCTGGGGTAGAGTTCGGCCTGAACTCGGCCCTCCTGCTTCCAGCAGCTCCCTGTAGCTCCATCAGCAGCCCCGCTTCCTCCCCGAGCTTCTTCGACACATGAACGGCGCTCGTCGCACTCCGGGGTCTTCTCCACATAGGTTGGGAACCCCACCCACTCCAACAAATCTCTTCCTTCACAACTATGGAGAGGATATCGTCATCCCGACGATCTGCCTGTAGTACTCAAACTTCCTCCTTGGTAGAATCTTCGTGAACATATCAGCTCCGTTGTCATCTGTATGAACCTTTTTAAGCTTCGTGTCCTTCTTCTCAACCACATCCCGTATCCAATGATACCGAGTCTCGATGTGTTTGGACCGACTATGGAACGTCTGATTCTTCACAAGGTGGATAGCACTCTGACTGTCGCAAAGCAAAGTATACTGCTCTTGCTTCAGTCCCATTTCCTGCAACAGCTTCTTCATCCACAACAGCTCCTTGCAAGCCTCCGTCGCCGCAATGTACTCTGCCTCTGTCGTCGACAAGGCAACATACTTTTGCAACCGCGACTGCCACGATACTGCTCCTCCCGCAAACAACATTACGTAGCCCGAAGTCGATCGCCTCGTGTCTACATCTCCAGCCATATCAGCGTCGGTATATCCAACCTGCTTCGGCTCGTCACCACCAAAGGAAAGTCTCCAACCAGCAGTGCCCTGAAGATATCGTAGAATCGACTTGACCGCACTCCAGTGTACCCTTCCAGGATTTAAAAGATACTTGCTAACCGTACCAACTGCATGAGCAATATCTGGCCTCGTACAGACCATAGCATACATAAGGCTTCCCACAGCTGAGGCATATGGAACCCGCTCCATATCTTTCTTTTCGTCCTCAGTAGATGGACACTGCTCCTCAGTGAGCTTAAAGTGAGCCGCAAGAGGGGAACTCACTTTCTTCGACCCGTCCATCCCGAAACGCTGAAGTACCCGATGAATGTACTTCGTTTGGGACAAGTATAGCAGCTTGGACTCTCTCTCTCTCGGCTGATCTCCATCCCAAGCATAGTCTTCGCTACGCCCAAATCCTTCATAGAGAAGGCCGTGCCCAGCTGGTGCTTCAACTCCGCTATCCTAGTGGCATTCCGACCCACTAATAGCATGTCATCTACATAGAGCAACAAAATGATGAAATCATCCTCGGTAAAATACCTCACAAATACACAGTGGTACGACGTCGTCTGTGCATAACCATGCTCCCCCATAAACGATTCAAACTTCCTGTACCACTTTCTCGGAGCCTGCTTCAGACCATACAAGCTCTTCCTCAACCGACAGACCAAATGTGACTTGCCCTTCTCACAGAATCCCTCTGGCTGCTCCATATACAACTCCTCCTCAAGATCACCGTAGAGGAATGCCGTCTTCACGTCCATCTGCTCGACCTCCAAGTCGAGACTGGCTGCTAATGCTAGCACCACCCGAATAGACGAATACTTGACGACAGGCGAAAAGATCTCATCATAATCCACGCATTTCCGCTGACCGTAGCCTTTAACTACCAGCCTCGCTTTGTATCGAGGGCGAGTAGCATCATCCGTCTGCTTCACTCTGAACACCCATCGATTCTTCAAAGACTTCTTGCCCTTTGGCAACCGCACCAGATCATAAGTGGAATTGGGGTACAAGAAACTCATCTCCTCCTGTATAGCCTCCATCCACTCCTGCCTGTGTTCGTCTTCCATAGCCTCTGTAAAACTTTCGGGCTCTCCCCCGTCAGTCAATAGCACATACTCATCTGGTGAGTATCTCGTAGATGGTCGACGATCCCTGTCACTCCTCCTCAAAGGAACCACTGGTGCTGGCTGCATACCAACAGCCTCCTCCCCTTCAGGAACTGCCTCTCCGGCATGCTCATCCTCCTGAGGGATACCCTGACCACCATCAGCAGGCTGATGATCAAGGTTGGGAGCTACTCCATGTACTGGCTCCCCCATAACTGGATCCTCTGCGATGTCCTTTGGAAACTGCTCGAAGCGAAATGACTCTAACTCAGGCAATTCCTCAGCCTCAGAAGGCGTCTCGGAATCCTGAGTGTTGGTCATGGTCTGATCCTCGACGAACACTACGTCCCTGCTTCTGTAGAGCTTTCCTTCCACTGGGTCGTAGAGTCTATAGCCAAACTCATCCCGACCATAGCCGACAAAGACGCATCGCCTCGTCTTCGGCTCAAGTTTGGTCCTCTCGTCCTTCGGTACATGCACAAAGGCTTTACAACCAAACGCCCGCAGGTGATTGTATGACGGCTCTTTACCGTATCATACTTTGTCAGGCACATCACCCTGGAAAGGAGCACTAGGAGACAAATTAATAACATAAGCAGCTGTGATAAGAGCCTCACCCCAGTAACTGCCCGGCAAGTTTGCTTCTGACAGTAAACACCGCACCCTCTCCATCAGTGTCCTGTTCATGCGCTCCGCTACACCATTGAGCTGAGGTGTCTTGGGCGGAGTCTTCTGGTATCGTATCCCTTGCTCTCTGCAATACGCATCAAAGGGACCGATGTATTCGCCGCCATTTTCGGACCGAACACACAACAACTTCTTGCCCGTCTCCCTTTCAATAGAGGCCTGAAACTCCTTGAAAGTAGGCAGCACCTGATCCTTGGTCTTTAAGGCATAGACCCAAACCTTCCTGGAACAGTCATCAATATAGGTTACAAAGTAAGAAGCACCACCAAGAGATTTTACCTTCATAGGACCGCAGACATCCGAGTGAATCAACTCGAGCAACGCCGGCTTCCTCGAACTTGGGTAACTTTGGAAAGATACCCTATTTTGCTTCCCAGCTAAATAGTGCGTGCACTTCTCCAACTTTGTAGACTTGAGCCCCGGAATCACCTTCCTGTTCACCAAGTAGCTCATCCCCTTCTCGCTGATATGGCCGAGCCGCCTGTGCCACAACTCAGTAGACGCATCACTGACTGCGTTCACCTCCTGTGTCCCTTGTGCACTCCCCTCCATATAGTAGAGACCAGACTTCTTGCTTCCTCTGGCAATCACCATCGAACCTCTGGAAAGCTTCCACTGACTGTTCCCGAAGAGACTGAAGAATCCCTCGTCATCCAACCTTCCAACCGACACCAGGTTGAAACGGATATCAGGGACATAACGAACATCCTTGAGAACAAGAACCACACCCGTCTTCGTTCTTAAATGCACATCTCCAACGGCAACCGCCTTCGACACATCTTCGTTGTCCATCTTCAACACGCCACAGTCGCCTGTCGTGTAAGTGGCAAACAGTGTCCTGTTGTGAGATATATGTGCTGAAGCCCCTGAGTCCACCAGCCAAGAATTGTCATCGCAGACGAGGTTAGTAATGACCTCATCACCTACGATGATCACATCGCCTCCATGCACCGAGGCTGCCGCTGTAGTGTTCTCTTCTTGCTTCCCCTTGTCGCCCTTCTTCTCCCTCTTCCAAGCGAAACAATTCCGCTTGATATGGCCATTCTTACCACAATGGTAACACTCTGAGTCCTCGTAACGACCCTTGGACTTCCCCCTGCTCTTGTCTCTGCCACCACCTGGACCCCTGCTTTTGTCCCTTCCGCGGCTCTCTGAAATAAGTGCCTTTGAGTGGTGGGATGTGGATGAAGTGCCCTGAGAACGTCTCCGCATCTCTTCATTCAACACCCCGCTCTTGGCAAACTCCAGACTGACCACGCCCTCTGGAGCAGAAGCGATCATAGATACTCGTACGGTCTCCCACGAGTCTGGCAAAGTACACAGCAGCCACAGTCCCTGAACTTCGTCGTCGAACTTGACTCCCATAGAAGATAGATGGTCAACCACGCCCTGGAACTCACTCAAGTGGTCCAAAATAGACGCCCCATCCTTGTATCGCAGACCCATCATCGTTCGGATCAGGAACAACTTGTTTACCCCGGTCTTCTTCGCATACAAGGATTCCTGCTTATCCCACAACGTCTTCGCGTGCTCAATATTGGCAACGTGGTTGTACACGTTCTCGTCCACAAACTGCCGTATGTACCCACATACTTGTATATGCTCGAATGTCCAGTCCTCCTCGGATTTATCACTGGGCTTCTCGGATGCAAACACGGATAGATGCAGCTTCTTGACAAACAGCAAATCTTTCATCTTGCTCCGCCAATAGTGATAGTTTGTGCCGTTCAGATTCACCATGCGCACCTGCTTTGCGTCCATCTCTCCTCTCTGGTTTCTGTCAACTCCTGACACCCTTCTGAATTCCAGAACCTGGCTCTGATACCACTCTGTTGGAAAAGAAACGCGGAAACCTTTCCCCAAACCGGAGAGTACCTGCGAGAGGACCGAGCAAACAACGCATGAACCCAAAAAACAATCACACAAAAAAATCCATGCAGACACAGAGAATTTTGACGTGGAAAACCCTTGCGGGAAAAACCACGGGACGATCGGAGTTCAACCCTGAGAAGCCTCCACTAATGGAATAGAAGAATTACACCCTCTACAAACTCCTCCCGATCCAAATCGGATCCCCACAACACTCAGAAATAAGAACAATAATTACAAGGCTACGAAGAGCGAGAACGACGAGTAGAGATTACCCGAAACACGATCTCCTTCGAAAACGACCTTCAATCCTCCGACTTCTCTCCCGAAGTTGTAATGGCACTCTTGCCTCCTTCCTCTCTCCAAGTTGTGTTCTCTACAATTGTGTTGCCTACGAAGTTAGGGTTTGGAAATTCCAACTTAACTCCCTAATCCCGCAACAAACCTGGACCGTTGGATTAGATCCAATGGTAAAAAATCACCCGAAAACCCGCTTCAGCCCCGACGACACAGAGTTCGGCCAGAACTCTGTGTCGGGCAACCAGCACTGGCCGACCCAATTCTGGAATGGGGAGGCAGAGTTCGGCCAGAACTCTGCCTGGGGCAGAGTTCGGCCCGAACTCTGCCTGGGGCAGAGTTCGGCCCGAACTCGGCCCCCCTGCTTCCAGCAGCTCCCTGTAGCTCCATCAGCAGCCCCGCTTCCTCCCCGAGCTTCTTCGACACACGAACGGCGCTCGTCGTACTCCGGGGTCTTCTCCACATAGGTTGGGAACCCCACCCACTCCAACACTTCTCTGGTGTCATAAACAATAAATTCTTATAGAAAGGATAAATAGTAGTTTCTTCAAACCAAAATGGGTGAAGGATATGATGTCGAAGGTCAAGAAGTCGAAGTCTACCCGTGACCGGTTTGGGAGTAGCACTCACTCCCTCAGTTATTTCCACTATGGTACCCAGGAGATGTCTGATAAAGCGATCTTAGCTGGGTTCTTGATGGTGTGGCTACGCAACTGTGTAGTCTCGGGCGGCGTGGGTTCTATAGAAAGGATCAGCCGCTATTTCATTCAACCAACCTACATGATCGCCCGCTATACTACACAGGATACATCGGCGACGTGAAGGTGGATCGAATGCATATTGATCCTGGCTCTTCCATAAGCATCATCCCGAAGGGTCTGCTACATCATCTCCGCATCCCAATGCATCGCCTGACACCTACAAGCACCGTCATCAGCGGTTTTAATTCGGGCAGGAGCTACCCTATTGGAAAGATTCGTCTGAAGTGTCAGATTGGCAATCTCCAATCCGAAGTCACCTGCTACATCATAGATGCAAACACTTCTTACAACATCCTCTTGGGGCGCCCATGGATACACGATCTCCTTCGAAAACGACCTTCAATCCTCCGTCTTCTCTCCCGAAGTTGTAATGGCACTCTTGCCTCCTTCCTCTCTCCAAGTTGTGTTACATTGCGTGATAAATTAGGGTTGAGAAAACTCAACTTAACTCCCTAATCCCGCAGCCAACCTGGACCGTTGGATTAGATCCAGTGGTGAAAAAATCATCCAGATTTTCGCATCAGCCCCGACGACACAGAGTTCGGCCAGAACTCTGTGTCGGGCAAACAGCACCTAACGCCAATATTTTGGAATGACCAGACCGAGTTCGGTCAGAACTCGGCCTGGGACCGAGTTCGGGCCGAACTCGGCAGACCCAGTCCAGAACCTCCCTTAGGAGCAGCAGCAGCAGTAGCAACTCCGCGTCGCCTACTTTCCGAGCTTCTTCGACACACGAATGGCGCTCGTCGCACTCCGGGGTCTTCTCCACATAGGTTGGGAACCCCACCCACTCCAACAAATCTCCCCCTTCACAACTATAGGGAGGATATCGTCATCCCGACGATCTGCCTGCAGTACTCAAACTTCTCCCTTGGTAGAATCTTCGTGAACATATCAGCTCCGTTGTCATCTGTATGAACCTTCTCAAGCTCCGCGTCCTTCTTCTCAACCACATCCCGTATCCAATGATACCGAGTCTCGATGTGCTTGTACCGGCTATGAAACGTCTGATTCTTCACAAGGTGGATAACACTCTGACTGTCGCAAAGCAAAGTATACTGCTCTCGCTTCAGTCCCATTTCCTGCAACAGCTTCTTCATCTACAACAGCTCCTTGCAAGCCTCCGTCGTCGCAATGTATTCTGCTTCCGTCGTCGACAAGGCAACACACTTCTGCAACCGCGACTGCCACGACACCGCTCCTCCTGCAAACATCATCACGTAGACCGAAGTCGATCGCCTCGTGTCTACATCTCCAGCCATATCAGCGTCGGTATACCCAACCAGCTTCGGCTCGTCACCACCAAAGGAAAGTCTCCAACCAGCAGTGTCCTGAAGATATCGTAGAATCCACTTGACCGCACTCCAGTGTACCCTTCCAGGATTTGAAAGATACCTGCTAACCGTACCAACTGTATGAGCAATATCTGGCCTCGTACACACCATAGCATACATAAGGCTTCCCACAGATGAAGCATATGGAACCCGCTATATATCTTCCTTTTCGTCCTCGGTAGATGGACACTGCTCCTCAGTGAGCTTAAAGTGAGCCGCAAGAGGGGAACTCACTTTCTTCGACCCGTCCATCCCGAAACGCTGAAGTATCCGATGAATGTACTTCGTTTGGGACAAGTGTAGCAGCTTGAACTCTCTCTCTCGGCTGATCTCCATCCCAAGAATAGTCTTCGCTGCGCCCAAATCCTTCATAGAGAAGGCCGCGCCCAGCTGGCGCTTCAGCTCCGCTATCCTAGTGGCATTCCGACCCACTAATAGCATGTCATCTACATAGAGCAACAAAATGATGAAATCATCCTCGGTAAAATACCTCACAAATACACAGTGGTCCGACGTCGTCCGTGCATAACCATGCTCCCCCATAAACGACTCAAACTTTCTGTACCACTGCCTCGGAGCCTGCTTCAGACCATACAAGCTCTTCCTCAACCGGCAGACCAAATGTGACTTGTCCTTCTCACAGAATCCCTCTGGCTGCTCCATGTACAACTCCTCCTCAAGATCACCGTGGAGGAATGTCGTCTTTACGTCCATCTGCTCGTCCTTTAAGTCGAGACTGGCTGCTAATGCTAGCACCATCCGAATAGACGAATGCTTGACGACAGACGAAAAGATCTCATCATAATCCATGCCTTTCTGCTGACCGTAGCCTTTAACTACCAGCCTTGCTTTGTATCGAGGGCGAGTAGCATCATCCGTCTGCTTCACTCTGAACACCCATCGATTCTTCAAAGCCTTCTTGTCCTTTGGCAACCGCACCAGATCATAAGTGGAATTGGTGTGCAAGGAACTCATCTCCTCTTGCATAGACTCCATCCACTCCTGCCTGTGTTCGTCTTCCATAGCCTCTGCAAAACTTTTGGGTTCTTCCCCGTCAGTCAATAGCACATACTCATCTGGTGAGTATCTCGTAGATGGTCGACGATCCCTGTCACTCCTCCTCAAAGGAACCACTGGTGCTAGCTGTATACCGACAGCCTCCTTCCCTTCAGGAACTGCCTCCCCGGCATGCTCATCCTCCTGAGGGACACCCTGACCACCATCAGCAGGCTGATGATCAAGGTTGGGAGCTACTCCATGTACTGGCTCCCCCATAACTGGATCCTCTGCGATGTCCTCTGGAAACTGTTCGAAGCAAAATGACTCTAACTCAGGCAATTCCTCAGCCTCAAAAGGCGTCTCAGAATCCTGAGTGTTGGTCATGGTCTGATCCTCGACGAACACCACGTCCCTGCTTCTGTAGAGCTTTCCTTCCACTGGGTCGTAGAGTCTATAGCCAAACTCATCCCGACCGTAGCCGACAAAGACGTATCGCCTCGTCTTCGGCTCAAGTTTGGTCCTCTCGTCCTTCGGTACATGCACAAAGACTTTTGTCCCTTCCGCGGCTCTCTGAAATAAGTGCCTTTGAGTGGTGGGATGTGGATGAAGTGCCCTGAGAACGTCTCCGCATCTCTTCATTCAACACCCCGCTCTTGACAAACTCCAGACTGACCACGCCCTCTGGAGCAGAAGCGATCATAGATACTCGTACGGTCTCCTATGAGTCTGACAAAGTACACAGCAGCCACAGTTCCTGAACTTCATCGTCGAACTTGACTCCCATAGAAGATAGCTGGTCAACCACGCCCTGGAACTCACTCAAGTGGTCCGAAATAGACGCTCCATCCTTGTATCGCAGACCTATCATCGTTCGGATCAGGAATAACTTGTTTACCCCGGTCTTCTTCGCATACAAGGATTCCAGCTTATCCCACAACGTCTTCGCATGCTCAATATTGGCAACGTGGTTGTACACGTTCTCGTCCACAAACTGCCGTATGTACCCACACACTTGTATATGCTCGAATGTCCAGTCCTCCTCGGATTTATCACTGGGCTTCTCGAATGCAAACACGGGTAGATGCAGCTTCTTGACAAATAGCAAATCCTTCATCTTTCTCCGTCAATAGTGATAGTTGGTGCCGTTCAGGTTCACCATGCGCACCGGCTTCGCGTCCATCTCTCCTCTCTGGTTTCTGTCAACTCCTGACACCCTTCTGAACTCTAGAACTTGGCTCTGATACCACTCTGTTGGGAAAGAAATGCGGAAACCTTTCTCCAAACCGGAGAGTACCTACAAGAGGACCGAACAATACAAACGCACGAACCCAAAAACAACCACACAAAACAATCCACGCAGACACAGAGAATTTTTGACGTGGAAAACCCTTGCGGGAAAAAAACCACGGGACGATCGGAGTCCAACCCTGAGAAGCCTCCACTAATGGAATAGAAGAATTACACCCTCTACAAACTCCTCCCGATCCAAATCGGATCCCTACAACACTCAGAAGTAAGAACAATGATTACAAGGCTACGAAGAGCGAGAACGACGAGTAGAGATTACCCGAAACACGATCTCCTTCGAAAACGACCTTCAATCCTCCGTCTTCTCTCCCGAAGTTGTAATGGCACTCTTGCCTCCTTCCTCTCTCCAAGTTGTGTTACGTTGCGTGATGAATTAGGGTTGAGAAAACTCAACTTAACTCCCTAATCCCGCAGCCAACCTGGACCATTGGATTAGATCCAGTGTTGAAAAAATCACCCAGATTCCCGCATCAGCCCCGACGACACAGAGTTCGGCCAGAACTCTGTGTCGGGCAAACAGCACCTAACGCCAACATTCTGGAATGGCCAGACCGAGTTCGGCCAGAACTCGGCCTGGGACCGAGTTCGGGCCGAACTCGGCAGACCCAGTCCAGAACCTCCCTTAGGAGCAGCAGCAGCAGCAGCAGTAGCAACTCCGCGTCGCCTACTTTTCGAGCTTCTTCGACACACGAATGGCGCTCGTCGCACTCTGGGGTCTTCTCCACATAGGTTGGGAATCCCACCCACCCCAACAAAATTGACATGCATATTATTGTACAGCATCCACTGTTGTATGGAATGAAAATGTCATCTGATGCAGGCCCAAGGACTGCTTATAAAGGTTGGTGGAAGGAAATTAGGACAGAACAAAATTTTGAAGAAGATAACTAGGCAAAAGCCTTGTCAGCTATCCAAGACAGATGCTCATGGATACTGGAACTTACTAACTGGGTGAGTATAGCCGACCAAAGGCTTTGTACATAATTGAAAGAGTACTTTTTCCGATAGTGTCTAGCCAGACCTAGGTGTTTACATTAAGACACGCATCTGGGAAATTTTCTATTCATGAGAGGCCTTTGACTTTTTGCACTATGTTTTGGCATGACACGTCTATAAGACCATTGAACATGACAGGCAGTAAGGTTCAAAAATATATAAAGTATGCAAAGTTTAAAAGATACAACAAAATTGGTGCTAGCTCGTAGCTGATATGCAAGAAATCACTAAATTTAGTGGGATAATTTTAGTTAACTACATCACCAACAACAACAAAGCCTTTCTTCCAAATTTTGGGGGCCGATGCCCAAATCCATATCATTGAATCTTGTTTTCAGTTGTCAAGGGCCATTTCCTCTAACAGTTAACCATTGTTAACTAACTTGTTGTGGGTTTTACCTTTTAAAGTGAGAGTGAGTAGTCTTTCTTTCTTTTTTGAATGTGTGCGTGCCTAGTGGTGATTGGAGTGGAAGGGGACAGCTACAGCTAAATAAATCTTTATATGATTTAGCGCACTTATTGAATACAAAAAGGGATTGAAAATTTAAAACTAAACATCACAGTATCAACTTATGGAGCATGAGGCAGAATATAGATAAAAGTCAAATGTTGAGTATGATGTAAGTGTAGGAAGATCAACTGATATGTTTCCCTGGTGACAGGAGAAAATGGAAAGTTAAATGTTGAGTATGATAAATGTTTTGTTTAATATTTTTCTAAGTAGTAGATGATACCTAAACTGCATAGATACCTATCTGTTGTCCAAAATATTTAGGTAAATATGAAGGAGGTGGTTCTGGATGATGTCGATGTCCTGAACACGATCACATGTCATAGCTACCAAAATCATCTTCAATATGGTTGTCGGTGCCAGCAATCGAGACACATTTCCAAAGTATCCTTAATTTCCTCTCTCTTTCTCTTTTCTTGGTTCTTCTCTCCTCTCTCTCACAGTGACTATTCTCCATCTGCAGGATGTTTATGCATCCCGATGTGCCTACAAATCTGATAAAAATGTACCAGACTTTTGTACAGTCTATGTCGTACCAAAAGGCAAGGCAGTGGTAGTGCAATTGGCCAAAGTTGTGTGCCTAATATCGTAGCCTCCCCTGTCAAGCAACTGTCTTTAGGCCCTGGCCAGTTTCATGACCCTGATGATGTTGTGAGTATCCAATTCTTAGTCTGATATTTTGGGTGTTTGTCGATATTAGCTATCTTTAGATGCACTGGCAGAAGAGGCTTTCACAATTGCCTCAATTGTATAATAATGTGTTTAATGCAAAGGTATTTGATGCAGAGCAATGCAAGAGTTGAACATGGGCTCAGTTTAGCAGCTGCATCTTCAGTTTCAATTATCAATGCAGCGTGCAAGAAGTTTCATTGTTTCTTTGTATTGCAATTCTTGCAGGGTGGTGACATGCAATCTGCCAAGAAGCTCTGCAGCAACAATAGCAAGGCCAAGGCTTTGCCTTCTGCTGCTGCTGTTGCCAAGGACCCACAGAGCATTGCAGCAAAGGTGTGCTATTTTCTCACATGTTATTAACATGAATTTTTCGAATTATGGGGCTAACCTGAGATGATGATACACTTGTCCCAGAATCGGAGGGAGAGGATCAGCGACCGGCTCAAGGTCCTGCAGGAGCTCGTGCCAAATGGCACCAAGGTTGGCCCATCTTTTTTTTCCTTTTCTCCAGACGGTAAGGCTTGGTGCTTGCATCCTGGACGACGATGCAGGTTCAAGCCACGGACATGCATCTTGATTAGCGGATACGCGTACTTCTCATATCTTCGTCTGACTGAATCTTCTGTTCGTCGTCCAGGTTGATCTCGTTACCATGTTAGAGAAAGCAATCAGCTATGTGAAGTTCCTCCAGTTGCAAGTGAAGGTGATGGCAAATTTCAACAAGGATGGATAATAATACCTGTTTCTTTCCGACTATGAGTTTAAATTTTCGACCTCGCAATGTAGGTATTGGTGACAGACGAATTCTGGCCAGCGCAAGGTGGGAAGGCACCGGAAGCCGCTCGAGTGAAGGAGGCGATCGACGCAATCTTATCTTCTCGTAGAGGAAAGAATTGAAACTCTGCAGAAGTAAGCTCCCCAAGGAAGAAGGCTCTAATTAGAGGAAGAAAAATATCAGTTGTTCGAAACTCTTATAATTCAGTTTCACTATGAAACTGAGCCCGCACGTGCTGGAATAGAGAAGGAAAAAAAAAGCTATGAATAAGTTTTCTTTAGCTTCTTGCTTTTGTTCTTCATGAGAGCTATTCTTCAGCTATTGATAATATTGTCCATATTGTTTAGTTGTTATTCAAATGTTATATGTAATGGCTGAAACATGATATATGGTTTACTTACGAGTTGAATGCAGGTTCCTGGTTCAAAATATTTTTTAAAAAAATAAAAAATTGTATTTGCAACGGTTATAACTGTTACAATGAGTAGACAATAGTGACATTAAAATACAATGTAGTCACAGTAATAATCGTGACAAAAAATAATTTGTAACATTAATAACCGTGACGAATGATAAATTTCTAACAGTAATTACTGTGACGAATTATATTTTTCTCATGGTTATTACTGTTATAAAAAATATAATTCGTCACGGTTATTACCGTTACAAAATATTTACCACGCCCGAATCGCAACGGTTATTACCGTGACAAAAAATATTTGTCACGGTAATAACCGTGAGGAATCGCCTATTATGGTGTAGTGCTATCTATAGATGTTCTATTTTTATAGCCGGGAAAGAGTTCAGGGGACGATTCTTTGTGATGCCACTCCCCGGTTATAATATCATATTGGAGATGGACTGGCTTAGCTATGCCCATGCATCTATAGATTGTCATGAGGGTAGTATTTTGTTCAGTCCCCCAGGCACAGCACCATTCAGTGTCAGAAGGACAGGGCCGGAGATCAGCCTAGAGCCGAACTGTTGTGCGACAGTTGGGGACGTAGCACCGCCACACCCTATCATTAGGGAGTTTATGGATGTATTCCCAGAGGATCTTTCAGGGCTTTCGCCTGACAGAGATGTGAAGTTCACTATAGATTTAGTGCCGGGTTCATCACCAGTATCCCGGGCTTGCTATAGAGTGAATCCCAAGGAGGCCATATAGATGAAAGAGCAGATTGATGACCTGTTGAGAAAGGGTTTCATTCGATCCAGTGCTTCTCCATGGGGAGCACCAGTGCTCTTTGTGCCTAAGAAGGATGGTACAGTCCGGTTGTGTATTGACTATCGGGCCTTGAATGCCATCACCATCAAGAACAAATATCCTCTGCCCAGGATAGATGATTTGTTCGACCAGTTGAGTGGGGCGAAGGTGTTTTCCAGGATAGACTTGAGATTCGGGTACCACCAGGTGAAGGTTAGGGCAGCAGACATCCAGAAGACGGCGTTCAACACGAAGTACGGGCAGTACGAGTTTCTGGTGATGCCATTTGGTCTCACAAATGCGCCAGCTGTCTTTATGAACTTGATGAATAAGACATTTCATCAGTATCTGGATAAGTTCGTCGTAGTGTTTATCGACGACATCCTGATATACTCGAAGACGCCAGAGGAGCATGCAGAGCACTTGCGGATAGTTTTGGGGATTCTGAGGCAGGAGAGATTGTTTGCCAAATTGCCGAAGTGCGAGTTCTTTTTAGACCGAGTGGAGTGTCTCGGCCATGTAGTCACTGGAGATGGAATCTCGGTGGATCCCAGGAAGATTGCTGCAGTTGAGACATGGAAGGCTCCGACGTCAGTTTCAGAGATCAGGAGCTTTCTGGGTTTAGCAGGCTATTATAGAAAGTTTGTCCAGGACTTTGCTAGGATAGCTGAACCCATGACGAAGCTGACGCGGAAGGACGCAGAGTACATCTGGTCAGAAGACTGCCAGGCAGCGTTTGAGGAGCTGAAGAGGAGGCTGACGACCGCTCCAGTTCTGACATTACCTTCAGGTTCTGGAGGTTTCACCATTTACAGCGATGCTTCTGGGAAGGGGCTAGGATGTGTCCTACAACAGCATGGGAAAGTGATTGCTTATGCATCTAGGCAATTGCGAACTCATGAGAGGAATTGTCTTACCCATGACCTAGAGTTAGCTGCGGTGATCTTTGCACTCAAGTTATGGAAACATTACTTATACGGAGAGCGTGTAGAGATCTTTACTGACGACAAAAGCTTGAAGTATGTGTCCACGCAGAAAGAGCTGAACATGAGGCAAAGACGATGGTTGGAGTTGATAAAGGACTTCGACATCGATTTACAATATCACCCCGGGAAGGCAAATGTGGTGGCAGATGCGCTGAACAGGCATCCGATGGCATGGTACCTGATGATTGATCGGCATTTGCGGGAGGATATGGAGAAGCTCGGTATCGAGCTAGTTCGGCCAGGGTCAGTGATACAAATGATGGCGCTTGACATCCAGTCAGGTTTGATGGAGCAGATCAGGGAGGCACAGCCTACAGATGAGAGCCTTCGCAGACTTCGAGCCCAGGCATTAGCAGGATTGCTGGATGACTTCACTATAGCAGAGGATGGATCCTTGAGGCATGGCAGCCGATTGTGCGTGCCGAAGGGAGAGCTGGTAGAGGCAGTCTTGCAGGAGGCACACCGATCGAGATATTCTAGTCACCCTGGTGCTAACAAGATGTACCGTGACTTGCGAGAACATCTTTGGTGGCACGGGATGAAGAGGGATGTATCACGTTTCATCTCGAGATGCCTAGTTTGCCAGCAGGTCAAGGCGGAGCGCCAGAGGACAGCTGGTTTGTTGCAGCCGTTACCCATTCCCGAGTGGAAGTGAAAACATATTACGATGGACTTCGTTTCAGGGCTTCCTCGTTCCCAAGGAGGGAAGGATGCCATTTGGGTCATCGTGGACAGGCTGACGAAGTGTGCGCGCTTCATACCCTTCAAGGTGGGGCTTTCCACCGAGAAGTTGGCGGAGCTATACATGCAGCAGATAGTTCGCCTACACGGAGTGCCGGTGAGCATCGTGTCAGACAGAGACAGCAGATTCACATCCCACTATTGGAGGAGCTTGCAAGAAGAGTTAGGCAGTAGGCTCAAGTTCAGTACGGCGTACCACCCGCAGATAGATGGGCAGTCCGAGAGGACGATACAGACACTGGAGGATATGCTGAGGA
>JANAVB010017598.1:8108395-8133395 GCA_029216955.1 Iris pallida | reverse complement strand
AAATTGTTAATAAAATAATTATGTAATTAGCTATGGAAAAAAATGAATGATGTTATTTATTTTTTTAAGTATTATAAAATACATGTGTGCATATATATATATATATATATATATATATATATATATATATATATATATATATATATATATATATATATATACACACACACACACATCCCAACCATTTCTAAAGACACCCCATGTTCTAAGTTTATTCCAATTAAAATGATTTAAATGATGAATATTGCTAAGGGTAATACACACCCCAACCATTTCTAAGGACACCCCATGTTCTAAGTTTATCCCAATTAAAATGATTTAAATGATGAATATTGCTAAGGGTACCCCAACACTTGACTAAAATATCCTTTCTATTAAAACATACAATCTATCATTTTCCACATCCCACACCCCACACCTCACTCTACCCCCACACCGATTCCCCTCTTCTCCAACCCTAACTGGCCCCCTACTCCCTCTCTCCAACCCTTCACAATCCATAAATCGAACACCCTAATTAGTTCAAACTCTTCACTATTTTTGTTTTTAATCACTGTTTGTGATTCGAACTCCATAAACTGTTGTTGAAACAAAAATAATTTGAAAATAATTTAGGTTATTCATGGATAGGTTCGACCCTGTTTTGTCGACCTAACAGAGGAATGTTCGACCCACGACAGTCGAACTATAGTGTGTATGTTTGACCAGAATGTATCGAACAGAAGATGGCATGTTCGAATAGAATTTGTTCGACCCGTGTTTGTCGAACAGAAAAAGACATGTTCGACTAGTATTTGTCGAACCGAAGAAGACATGTTCGACCAATACTTGTCGAACATACCATTGTCCGTTCGACCAGTATTTGTCGTGTTCATCGTAGATTTTTTTTTTGTGGTGGGGTGTTCTTAGAAAGCCTTGAGATATATTGATCTTTTAACATGAATCTATTTTTTCATTTAAGTTATGTGGGGTGTCCTTAGAAATGGTTGTGGTGTGTATAGCCGGCCGCATATTACTAATTTACTACTGCTGCTGCTAATAATAATTAAAAAAAAATAAAAACAAATAAAAAAATAAAATAAAAACTACCGTCTCCTTCCTTTTTCCAGCAGTTAACGTCATTTACTCTCCCTCCTCCTCACTGTCATTCTGTAAAATCCCCCTCCTTTCTTTCCTTCTATATATTCACTGCAAAAAGAATTCTCTCCACATTCCCAAATTACAATAAAAAATTTCCGGCAGATCTCGCCGATCGGAAGCGGGAAGGAGGAGGATGAGCGGGAGCAGGGACGGGAGAGAAGAATGAGCGTCGGAGTCGGAGGCGGAGGAGGTTCGCTGGGGCTCAGGTCGGGGAGCTATGGATCGCTGCAACTCCACGGAAGCGGCAACGGAGGCGGCGCCGGAAACGGAGGCAGCGGCGGGAGCGGCAATGGCTCCTCCTTCGGATCGCCCGGCGGCGGCGCGGCATTGCCGATCCAGGCGTCCCCGGCGGCGGTGGGGGGCTCCGGCGGGAGGAAGAACCCGAAGATGCTGCTGGCGGGGTCCAAGGAGCGGAGGGTGCCGTGGATCTGCAAGGTCGCCGGTCGGAGGAAGGTCGGGATGCTGCTGTTGCTTGTTGCTTCCGCCGCGTTGCTGCTGTCGTTCGTCCCCGCATTTACTAAAGGTCCAAACTTTGACTTCTCATCGTGGACTTTCGATTGTCAGCACTGGCACGGCACGACACTTCTCTTTTGGTGCGTCTGTGTCGTGTCTTCGAAGAATGCGACACATGGCACATAATTTTGGAGTGTACTTGCTTGATATCTCTATTGGTGTCAGTTCTACTATAGATGCGCTGCTGAGGATTCGAAGAGTGTCAGTTGAAGGAAGAGGATGATTAGTGTAGAACTTGATACCCATTATCTCCCTACATCGATCAGAATACCGCCCGACTATCGGTTTTAGCTGTGTGCCCGATCAGCCAAAACCAAATGCGTGTCAACTAGAATCCTGAAAAGTTTGAGTTTTGTGGGAAAATTATCGGTAGTCTCTGTCGGCGCACCATATTTTGGAATATTTACATGCCCATGCCACTAGGAATCTAGGAAGCTTGGACACTCCAAAAATATTCAGTCCTATCTATGTCAAATACGTATCGGACACAGCACGAACATTCCTAGACACATTAAGCCACACCAAAGTAGGTTCCACGTTTACCGTGTACCTGTTTCCATGCAACATAGCTAAAATTTGAAGTGTTTTTGCTGGGAACTAGGCATAAGTCTGTGCTAATCCATGTCAGGAGAACAAATCATTCAAACTTTCAACTATTACGTTAACCCACAACAACACAACATAGAGAGGAGAGGACCATGTTTAAAAAATAAACTAATATTACAGGGAGAAGCAAACCATATGATCACAGGAAAAGGAAATCAAAATTAACTTACCTGATGTGATCGGCGGCTGCAGGAGAACAGGAACCTTGGCCACCAGAGAGGGACTGCAGAAGTTTTGGTCTTGCCACAAGGGGATATAGAGCAGATGTAGAGGAGAGGAAGAATGCACATGTTGTAGAAAACTAGGGTATTGGGAGATCATAAATTTTATACGGGAAATATGAATCGTCAAGAACATCCGGTTCAGTGGTTTAATCCTGTTCCGATAGCCAAAAAGGTTTTTGTCAAGAGAAAGAGGCTGCCAGCCAGTTTGCGATTTTAAAGGTTGGATCTGTTGCTTGGTTCAGATTTGTAGAACACTGGTTACCATTGTTTTCTTTTGAAGCTTATGAAAAAGGAAAAAAAGAGAGCTTATACGGTAGTTAGTAAGTTAAGTTAATTTTATGTTCAGAAATCACCATGGAGCTTTATTTGACAGTACATAGATCGTAGATGCAATTGCATGATATCTATTTGTTTGTTGAAAGTTAGAAATTAGTCGAGAAAAGTTAATTTTTCATAATTATCGACCTTTAACTAAGATGGTTGTTGTTTGTCTGAGGTATCTGTTTTTTTAAAAGCGAAAGCAACTTTTGACAACATCCGCCCACGTGCTTTCAGAAGCTATCCCAAACTAGAACTAACTTTTCATAAGTTCTTTTTATATGTTGTTGTTACCAATCAACTTATAAGTACTTTTTGAAGGAAAAAACCCACGATAAGCAATCCCGTACATAGTCACAGCCTTACTTTGTCGAAACCTTATGTCTCATTAGCCATTACCCATATGATAAATCTGAAAATACATGTTTTCCCCATCACCCATGGCTTAGACAGTAATCATTTTCTTATTTCTTTTTGCCCATTGCATAAGTTTCACATGCTAGGGTGGATCTAGACTAATTGCTGCAATCTTTGAGCTTATATAACATGAATATGACACGAGATGTTACAGACACAATGATTCGGGTTCAGACTGAGTTCGTGCGTCCTAGTACATTTTGGAGTGTTTGTGTCTGACATAACATGGGCAGCACAACTATTTTTGGAGTGTCAATGCTTCCTAGGTTCTATATCTTCTTTGGAAAAAAGAAGAAGACAACCATGTCTTAATTTTCAAATGAATCACTCCCCATCCATCATCCCTTCCATACCATAGCAACCGCCACCAGGCTAGCCATAATCCCCTCCACCCAACCACCATTGATAATACATCCCTCTTCTTTTCATTTTCTTTCTCCATGTTCTTTCTCCCTTCCCCTATTTTTGTCCCCTCACCATCCCCCAACAATGGTACACTGGGGTGTGGGTGGGTGAGGTGGGGGGAGGGGGGTCGTTGGTTGAGATGTTGGGAACTATGCGTAAAAGTTTTGTTTTCTGAACAAATAATATTGAGGGGATTTAGTTTTTTAATCTATTGCATGGTTATTGTTTTATGGGTTCATAAATACAGGAAAAAAGAGTTCACAGATAGTGATTTATGTATGTTCTATGTTAGTTGTTATCTACTTGTCATTTCCTATCTATTGGGCAGCTATCACACAACTGTCCACTTTTGTATATCCTATACATTGTTTAGCTTGGAGCCGTCATGGATATTTCCAATATTTTCCAAGTGTAGGCTACTCTTTTACATGGTATCATAGTATGATACTACATAATTTGTTTGCTTCTTTCTATTTATTTCCCTTCATATGCTACCACCTGGTTATCAACTCCCATCATATCGTGTATCGATTTGCTTGCATATCGTATCGTGTATCACTTATTGTATTGTTTATCGTATGATACAATAAATTTGGGAGTTTAGGTCGATACTTCTAAATCCATATAGAAACATGATTTAAAATAATTTTCTCATAATTTTTTTATTTGTTTCATCTTTATAGGTCTACCTAGTTCCAGAATTCAGATTATTAAGTATAAATTACATGACTCAAGTAAAAAAAAAAGTTCTACTTATCAGCCTATTATATGGATAAAATACATATCCTGTATCTTAAGATACTAAAAACATAGCGTACCAATATTAGTTGTGTGGGGATTGATTGCTTTCTACTAAGAATAGAAAATATTGGCAACTTACTAACTAATTTATTTGTTACGAGTTAAATGAGATTGCTGAGTGTTTCTTGCTCATTGAATGCTAGTATATTGCTTTCTGCGAGTTAAATTGGGACAACCTTTTCTTTTTGGCTCGCTTTGTTCATTCTGCCTATTATCAAGGTCGTGCCTGCAGAAGTCTTGTTAATATTTGGACTTGCCCATCCCTTCATAGCAATGTGTTAAGCTCATGTATTCTTGCTCGTTCAATCTTTGAAATACTGTATGTTCTCCTTCGATCTCCTTTAGTACCAAAATCAAGGGACTTATTAGAGCCTACAATAGTAAAACCAACAGATTCAAATAACTTACAAGCAATATTTTTAATGGCTGCCAGGTTAAGGAGCTCCTTATCATGAAACTGTAAATTGTACATCTGGTCATCAGTGCATTTTAAGAGTAATTTGTAGCAATACAGAAGGTTATATAATTTGTTTGGGCTTGTGGATTATCAATAACCTATTTAACCAGTAATTAACTCGTCGAGCTGTCGATCCCTCTCTGTATCAAATTATGTCAAACATGAGGTTCATGAGTAGATAATCTATGTTTGAATGCTGTTACTGTGGATGCAATTGCCTTTGACTCAGTCATTCTTTGTTTCTTTTGGGTATATTAATTATACTTTTGACTTATCTTAACAAGTTTGTTTTTTATCATGGCTTGTTCCAGATGAAGACCAGCAAGCAGGTCCTGAGACAGCACTAGGTTACTCAGATCATGTATGGAACTTTGTAAATCCTGATAGAATATCATCAAATTATCTCATGGCTCCCTTGCCTCCTGTAACAGAAGACAAAAGGAATACAACAGTGATCAAACAACTGTCTTTGAGTAGTGATAATGAGACCAATGGTCATGTTCCATTGGCTATCACAATTCCTTCACGACATCCTTGCGAGGGTTTCTCTATTCCTCCTCCTACACCACTTGATAGGAAACGTACTGGTCCACGCCGTAAGTTTCGGTCTCAAAGTGTTATTGATTTACATTGAAGGTTTACGGTCTTGTTGTGGTGCTTATTGTATACTTGCCCTCTTTTTAGCATGTCCTGTGTGTTATGTGCCGGCCGAGCAGGCCATGGCTTACATGCCAGCTTTGCCATCAGAATCACCAGTCCTGGAGAGTTTATCTTATGTTTCTGAAGAGAACTTAGCAGATGAACCAAATGGTGGCTCAATTTTTGGAGGGCATCCTTCATTGCAGCAGAGGGAAGAAGCTTTCAGTATAAAAGAGTCAATGACCGTGCACTGTGGGTATGGTTGTTCATCCTCAGCAATCACTCCTACATGTAAATAATCTAAGTCAACTATTTTTGTTATTCATCAGTTTTGTCAAAGGAAAAAAACCTGGTCAAGGGACTGGGTTTGACATAGATGCTGCCGATCTTAATGAGATGGAGCAGTGCCGCGGTGTGGTTGTAGCCTCAGCTATATTCGGTAAGGACATGACATTATAAGAATT
Organism: Iris pallida; assembly: GCA_029216955.1. Taxonomy (NCBI): domain Eukaryota; kingdom Viridiplantae; phylum Streptophyta; class Magnoliopsida; order Asparagales; family Iridaceae; genus Iris; species Iris pallida. Next base: position 8,127,411 of record JANAVB010017598.1, on the reverse strand, counting down.
TTCACTGCTGTTGCTGTCATTTCTTTTGCCTCCTTCCCATTATATGTGCATATTTTCCCTCACAATCATTTGAATTGCCAGGAAATTATGATATTATACAACAACCGAGAAACATCAGTGAAGCTTCAAAGCGTACGGTTTGCTTTTATATGTTTGTTGATGAAGAAACTGAAGCTTATATAAAGAACACTACTACCCTGGACAGCACAAAAAGAGTTGGCTTATGGAGAGTGGTGGTCATTAGAAATCTTCCTTATTCAGATGCAAGGCGCAATGGAAAGGTTATTTTTCTTTTGTATTTTTATACTTCCATATTTAGTTGATCTTCCAAGAAAATGTCTCAATAATAGAAGTCATCGATGTACAACAGGCATGCGAAAGAAACAAAAGTGGTTCTTACTAGTTATGTGAACAGTAATTTGCATAAGCAAGTGGGCTAGCCATCTATAAACTAATTTTTAAATCTGAGATGCATTTGATAGTATTAGGTTCTTGTAGTTATGAATGTTGTCATTTATTTTGCTTCCAAGTTGGTTGTAACGTCAATCATGTTACAGGTAGACCTCTGTTGTAGTTTGGTATAATTTCCTGGACTCCTTGTCTATTTTGGCTTTAAGTTAAATATACTTTAGGGATAACCTGCCAAAGCCACTCCAAAGATTCAAAAATTCTAAATGACACTTGTAACCCACAAGGGCTTTTAATATTAGAATAAATCATAAATCGTGCCTAATAATGAATTCTTTTACCTCTTGTATGTAATTCTTTTAATAATGAAATACATATATGTTCTAAACTTCTCATAGTGCAAACATGGATATCGTAATACTTGATAATGTTTATATATATATATATATATATATATATATATATATATATATATATAGACTTGGTAGCTCAAGAGGCTAGAGTGGAGACATAAGACTCGAGTGGACGGTGTTCAAATCCCGGTGGGAGCAAATATGAAACAATTACCTCTTCCAAATATGTGTGTGTGTGTATATATATTATATATGAGTAATGAATTGCACCATTCCAATCCTGGTGCCATGATAAGTGTAAAGTGAGCAATGTGTCACGCCCCGATCCCGAAGAGTCCTTTCGTCCTCGCTTCGGACTCTTTGAGACCGTTCGTCCTCGCTAAGGAGTGATGCCGTGCAAGCCTAAGTTGTGCTTGCACAAGACCAAGACCTGTAACAAGACAAGATAGACAATGTTGACTATACGCAGCAGAACATATTACAGATATTTGAAGTAGCAGCGGACATTTTGCAGATATATGAATTGAACACAATGGTAACAAGAAACAATCTCTTTATTGATTTCATTTGAACATATTACAAGCTCTCAATTCTCTCTGATACAATGCTTACATTCTCTCAGAAACGTTTCAGATTACAATGATCTCGTTCCCATACATTACATCCCTTTATATACAAAACCAACTCTTGGCAACAGATGTCCTTCTCTTGGCATCTCTTTTGATTTTTGGCTCCTGAGGATGAGGCTTGTCACGCCCCGATTCGTAGAGTCATTTATTCACATATTTTATCTCTTGGAATCGATCGTCCTCGCTTGGGCGTGATGCCGTACAAGTCTGGTATTGCACTTGTACAAGGCAAAGATGATACATAATTGATTTTCTTCAAATAGGAACACATCGCAGCGGCAGAAGCAGATAAATTGAATTTAGTGAGGACAATCTTTCTCATTGAATAGAAGTACGTCATTTTTTTATAGCAGCGGAGATAAAACGGTAACTTGAAGCCACAGAGATATATATATATAACTTTATTCTCTTTATTGATAATTGAAGAAAAGTACAAGACTTGTGTTGAAGTACAATGCTTACAACCAATCTCACTTTACATTGAAAGCCAACTGAACAATGTTACAAAGCTTACATTTGATATTTGGATACATTGGATTACAACTCGATATACCGACTTGGCTTACAATCTCACTGGTACAACTGATTACAATGTTCCATACATTATGTCCTTTATAAACAGAAGACATCATCTTGTACAAGGAGAGCTTCTGTATGCCCAACAAATCTTCGATGCCGCGCCAATCTTCGTGTGTAGAACATTCCAAGCACGAGTACCTGCCCACAAAACGTGGGTCAGCACATCATCTATGTACTGGCGAGCAGAATCCAACCCACTCGCCTAAACCAACACTAACTGGTCAATTTTAGCAAGCATTTAATAGAATAATCTTTCTACTTGGCCTAGCATCAGTTTACAGTTCATGGGCGATAATCATGGTGAATCATGTAAACATATTCTTAGCAATAATCATGTGGACATATCATTATAGCATTCTTGGTGTTATCATGCAAAGGCGTCATTGAGGCATCGTTAACATTAACATCTTAAACATATTATGACAATTCTCACTTTAGCATCACTTAGCATGGATGTTATGTTTGAGCACTATTTATAGTAAGACATCTTTCTAGCATACTGAATGGAACATGTTAAGCAGGCAAGTTAAACCAACTTATACAATATCTCAATTATGTGATTTCTTATCGATAGCCGACTTCTCATACCTGCATCAAATACAGGTTATCCGATATACTTACTCTGCCTGCACAAAACATTCATTAGCATGCATCCCGACTACATGGTCACTGGTGTTGTTAAACCATATGGACTTTTTTTATTTCATTTCATTACAAGATAATACGGTCAGCATAGTAGGTGGCGAGCCTCTATGCCACCCCGTCTTATCTGTGCTCCCATAGCACTCATCATTATTTCCTCCTAGGCCGAATCGGTCCCCAGGGCCCTAGGAACTGTTCGAGGAAATTATTACTCAAACCTTGTATACAAGTTGTCCATGACCATGCGAATGCGTGTCCGACTCGATTGTGAACAAAATCGCATGGTAAAATATATTATGGAAAGTAAAGGCAACAATGCATCATTAGTCATATTCAATGACTTATTTATTCCATCATTACCATCATTTCATTTGATCTCAACGATCCCAGCTTTATCATTTCTCATTCATTGCTTCATTGCAACGTATCTCATATCATTCCTTTCTTAAGAGGAACGTAACATTCATTCATTTCACAGGGACATTTATTCATTCATTCATTTCTCATAAGGGACATGCAGTATTTCATATTCTTGCAACAGATATACAGAGAGTACATGATTCTAGTGTTTCATTCAGTTCATTGGTTCGATAGCATAGCCAGTTCATTTCTTATCCTATCATTCATAAGTCATCTCATTATTCAAGTGTCTACTTGTTCCAGCGGCGTTAAGCATAAGGGGCAACGTTATCAATTCATTCTCAGGCCTCAAATCACATTAGCAGTTCAATGTGTTGTACATTTCAATAATTCTCAACATAGGCATCTCTATATATTTCAGCAACTAAAACATGGGACATTTAGGGACAATTCATAGCATTTTAATACTTCACTTATTAAACATGAAGGAGTAAGGAGGAGGAAGGACAGTTCCACTCACTTGCAATAAGGGTCCTCCTGATCCGATCACACATAATTCCACTAAGCGTAGCTCCACCAGCGAGCCACGTTCCAATTTCCATTCCGTCTAGCCAGCTAAGAGAGACTGCATCAGTCTCAATTCTCCCGATTACCAACATAAGTCACGGTCTAATATTCTGATCCCATTCAATAAGCCAACCAAATGCCTCGTGCGGAGCGGGGCATTACAAGACTCGGGTTATCGCTTTGGACTATCCTTCTCGATGCGTCTTGCACCTGCATGCAGACTGATGATGGGTCAGTATATCAGCATATTGGTGAATTGTGAACAAAGGGCTACATTTGTCTGAAACGATCACTGTTCATTTAGTGAGAAAATATTTCTTGTAATGTGATCTTGCTACTTTTTATCTATGTTCATTTCATGCATACAGAGTCAGTTTACATCTCTTTTGAAAACATCTTTGAAAAGCCATAATTTATTTCATTTCATTTGGAGCATACAAGGGACTGTTCAATTCAAGCACGATGACTATTCATTTCATGTGGAGTGCACAGCGGGTTTCATGAGCCATAATCATTCTCAGGGACAGAAGCATTAGTATTCTTTTCTTTTATTCAAGACATTCTAAGGGTCAGATTACAAGCATGATTATCACATCTTTTCTTTAATCGGGACATAGCTATTCTTTACAACAGGTTATTCTCTTTTAAGCAATTCATGATCAGAAAACTTAAGCAACATATGTATCACATTTCAGTAATTCTTACCATAGCCGACGGTCCATCCCTGCACAAGACAATGATTAGCATAAACATAATATAACCAACATTCTTATATTCTGTTCGTCTCTGCATCGTTAGCTTTAGCAACACTTATTATAGACACATGCAGACTCGATTGGCAGCTGTGACACATGGGTTCAGCTCTGCACCAATCAACATCTATCTATATGATGGTCCATGAGTATTCCCATTATTAGCTGCTGTGACACTTGGGTTCAGCTCGTCGCTAGTGGACGGGATGCAACACACGAGGTTTCTTGTACCTCTAGGTGTCTAGACAATCTCTTCTAGACCGATCGGCTCCCAGTACCCTGAAAACTGTCGAGAGATCTAGTGACCTTGTATACAAGTTGTCCGAGAACAATGCATGAATACAACAACTATCAGATAGACTCTGTAAGGGACAATATTTCATCTTTCTCTATGTCAATCTTTGTAACAACAGAGTTATGACTCTGCCTTCTCTCTTTGTAACAACAGAGCTATGACTTTGTCTTTTCTCTTTTCTTTGATCTCGGAGCCGAAGCTCCTACATAATTCTTTTCCTTTGCAACATATACAAGTCCGTCTGTACATGTCTAGCATTTAGAGCATATTTGAGGGACAAACAATTATTCATTTCTTTGAAACATGATAGCAGTTTTGTTCAGATTAAACATAATTTTTTTTTCTTTGCAAGTATACGAATTTAGGATATGTGAGCAATCTCTTTTCTCCTCTTATTAAACATGGCAATATTTTTCTCTTTTGAGAAATATCTCTAACTTATAACATGGCAGACATCTCATTTGATTTAACATGGCAACAGTTCATTTCTTGTTTCAGACAACAATCTTTCTTTAGCATACAGGCATCAGTTTGTTTTTTATTAGTAGGTAACAATTCTTCTTAGCATACAGGTTATCTCTCTTCTTGTTCTTAGCATGGCAGCATGTGGATTCTCTTATAAGCATACTAAATAATTTCAATCTTGTTATTAGCAATAGCATTCAATCAAAAACTCAGATTCTTATTAGGCGTAAGCGAATCATAAAATGAGTCTTTGTCCCAGATTAATCGTCTTTTGTTGCAGAGCCAACAATCCGATCTCTCTGTTTATCTAGTGTCTTTGCGGAGCCGGGCACTACACAATGGTTGCCTCACCCCATATGAAAGATGGACGCTCTAAAGTTGTGGAGTGTCCATCTCACACTCCTAATATACACTAGGACATATATATATATATATATATATATATATATATATATATTGGGAACTAGGTAAATTGTTTCTGGAATCGCTCCCACTGGGATTCGAACTCCTTATATATATATATATATATATATATAGCAAATGACCTCTAGCCTAGTGGTTAAGAGAGATGCATGCGGCCCATGTGGTCGGGAGTTCGAGCCCCAGTGGAGGCGAGTTCGCCACAATTACCTATTGCTTCAATATATATATATATATATATATATATATATATATATATATATGAGTAATATATGAGTAAAGAATTGCACCATTCCAATCCTGGTGCCATGATAAGTGTAAAGTTAGCAATGGTGGCCTCACCCAATATGAAAGATGGACGCTCTGAAGTTGTGGAGTGTATATCTCACACTCCTAATATACACTAGGATACCAAAATGTGTCTTGTTTCTGTGTTTGACAAGGTTGCAGAATCGGGATCGGTATCGGATCCTTCCTATGAGTATCTGGATTGACAACATCAATGGTTTCAGATCAGAGTATCAAATTTGTTGGTCTTAGAAAGCAAATAATTATTAATCAAATATTAAAAATTTAGAAAAAAAAGTAATTTATACATTTAGACATAATTTTAAGTATCTTTGTTGTTGTTTCTTAGTAGTTTTGAAATTGAATGAAATAATATTCATCCTTGCTGATTGGTTTATCTGAGATAAATAAGTTTTCTTTGTTTACATGCTTTTACAACTTTGCTATGCTTTTACATTCTTGCTAATTGGTCTTTTCGTTCAATTTACTCTGTTGAATTGACTGAGAAAGACCTCCCAACGTCAGTATCGGTTAGTAACGATAGCGGTCCGGATTGGGACATGACAAACTGTATCACTATCGGCCATATCGTATCGTTATCGGCCGATACTGCAAACTGTGGTTTTTGTGACCATATCTTGTCGTATTATTGATACACGCGAGTGCAATATTAAGCAAACTGCCCTGGGATAGGGCTTAATTAGAGCAATATGCCACATTGCCACCCGAATATGATGTCAAGTAGGCAAGGATTTCTCAGGTATGAGAAGCCACGAGCGAAGGAGCTAATGCATGACACTAGGATTAAATTAGCTAGATGAAATGTAGGAATAGTCATAGGAAAGGTCATGGAGTTTTAGTACAGCTTGTTTGAAAAGAATTGCAAGAAAAAATGGGGAAGTGGAAATGGCACGGTATAAACTTTGAAATATAGCTTGAGGGGCATACAAGTAGGAATATACTTGTCAATACAGTATTGGAGGAGAGCATTGTGGTTGTAAAAAGAACTGGAGATATGATACCACTGATAATTACTAGGGGAAAAGTACAACAGTAATAACATCATCAAAGCTTTTATTTCAATTTTATTAGTTAAATAGGTGATTAATGGTACCGGCACCTAGGCTCCCCAAGTAGGTTTGCAAGAAAGTCTTAAAGGATAATTTTGGGAATATATGTTTAGTAAACTGGATAGGGTATAAATCATATTTATTTATTGATAAAGATAGGATTTAAAGACTATCTTTATCAAAAAGATGATGAAGATGCTTTAAACATCATCGGGTATCATGTTGAAGACAGGAATGGCTACGGGAAGTTGTCTTTTCAGTTTTCCCCTTACTCATCTTCTTCCTTCACCTCTTGTCTACCCAGCCAGAGGTGGCGGAACTTGTGACAACCAAAGACAACTTGCTGTTCCACAACAATTTGACCTGTTCTGTCTTCTATGAAACAAATCTATTGTGGATGAATCTGTCGCACAATAGTCAGGTTGGGTATATCGTGAACAACCTGTCTGGCAGATCTCCAGTTGCCACCATATGTAGTTGGATGGGGCTGGTTTGGTTTGAAAGAGGAGAGAAAGGTAAAGGGATGAGGGAGGAGGAAGGAGGCATGCTTTCTACTCTTTTATTAATAGTATTAATGTTTTTCCCCCTCGAGCATAAGAAAGAGGTCTCATGGGTCGTGAAAGAGTGCAACAGAATATTACTTAGTAATCAGATAACTACTCTGCAATTCTCAACTATTATATTAAATTAACCTTCTGTTTAACCAGGTAATGTAGTAAAGCTGTACATATTACGTCACATGGCATCACTTATCCACTTGGCCAATGGGATGAACATATAGAAAGAAAAAAAAAAGGCACCCCATGTCCACATTTAAACCTTGGGGTGGTTTGGGGGGGGGGGGGGGGGGGTGGGTGGGTGGTGTTATTAAGTGTTACTGCGTCATACTTTTGGTTGTTTAGTGAAAATATCCCATATAGTAAGGAAATATGATAATGCTTACATTCGTATCAGTTATGATTTGACTCTTTTCTTTGTAACTTTTCCATGTCTTTTTTTGGGCTGCTAGTAGTTTCAAATTTGTTTTGCAATGTAAATATTCTTAGAGGCTGGGAATGGTTTCTGATGCCATTGAATTTTTACAGGTTCCAAAACTTTACTGCATAGATTTTTTTTCCTGAAACCTCATAGGTCGACATTCAAACCATCGTTTCCCCCTACCTATTAGGTCACATGACATCACTTGATCCACTTGGCTAACAGAATGAACCAATGGAGATGGAAATAAACATAATGCATAAGGCACCCAAGCTCACCTTTGAGCATTATAGTTGAAGTTTTAGTGCCTCAAACCTTTTGAGTGTTTAGTGAGATATCCTATCTTTAAAGTACAATTATGATAATGCTTACATGTGTATCAGTTCTGAATTTACTTTTTTCTTCAAAATAATTCCATAACACTTTTCAGGCTGCTAGTATGTTAATTTTGTTTTGCGAGATAAATAATGTTATCAGAAATGGTTTCTGATGCCATTGCCTTTTTACAGGTTCCAAAACTTTTACTACATAGAATATTTCCCAATGTCCGGTTTTCTCTTTGGATTGATGGAAAACTTGAGCTTGTCAAGGATCCCTATCAAATTTTGGAGCGGTATGTTTTTTTTTGTTGGTTTTGTTTTATGTTGCTTCTTGGTAACCAATTATCAAACTGTAAAATTAATACCTTTGGAATGAGGGGAAAATGCTCAGATGACTATAAGACAGACATGCCTTGCGGGTACGGGCATACCTAAAATGAGACTATTGATATGAATGTGTTGCAGTCCAACTGAAGAAAGGATATGACATAACTGCACTAGTGGGAGTTATAGGTGGCATCATTTGAGGATGAGACAAAAAACAATGTCATTTGAGATGGTGATATGGTGATTGAGAGATGCACTTGCTACGACTGATGGGATCATAGAAAAAGGTTTTGCTAGAACTAGGGATGTGTTTAAAGTGATAACGGATTGGGACAAAAGAAAGGTTGTGACGAAGCTTGATGGCTCTGATTGTTGTATCTATGCAGTTGAAACCAATATTTGTGGTGAAGGCCTTGTTATTGCTGTTGTTTTATCCTAATAAGATACTTGTGACAGACATCACTTACATCATAGTGTATGTACATGTATGGATATATCAGCCTTTTGTCACAGCAAGATGTGGATATGATTTAAACCACGAGGAGAAAGCTAGCTTCATCTGTAATTTACTTAATCAAAAATAATTTTCTTGCCGCGAGTTTGATGAATGCTTGAATTTGTTACAGAATAATCTGCAATCAGTTGATGAGTTTAATCTTCATACACTCCACAGATTTTGCGGGTGTGTTTGTAAAAACGTTAACACTGATCTCAACACTTGACTGGAAACGGTGGAGTTAATGACTTGTGTAGAACAGGGGTTAAGTAATCTTCAAACCTATTATAACCGCGCATTTTCCTATTCTGTATCTTCAGATCGTCAATTTTCTTTCAGGTAAACAGATATAATAAATTTTAGAGTGAAGAAAACACTTAGCTACGACAGCATTGCTGGTTCTTACCAGCTCAAGGCAAGTGGGGCTCACAGAGACGGAACTTATGCGATCCAGTGGGTAAAAATTCCAGAAATGCATTAATATACAGGGCTTCATCTATTATGTGGATTTTATAAACACAGTTGACGGTATCATTAAACCAACATTATGACAAAAAAAATGACATCTATATTGAAGCTGAAGGATTAATAGAAGACACTGTTCCTCTTATGACGAAATATTGCGGTTAAGAGATCTTCAGAGGATTACTTTACATAAAAGATTCTGGGGAGGGAGGGGGACTTCTGTATATTAAGGACTAGTGGATAACCCGTGCCATAATGGCACGGACACGAACCCGGCCTTCTCGACGTAGGCGTGCAGGCACCGGGCTAGCGCCAGGGAGTTCCGGACAGAGATGCGGCCTCCAAACTCGGCCTTCTCGACGTAGGCGTGCAGGCACCGAGCCAATGCCAGGGACCCGAGCCCAGCGGAGGCGGACACGGCAAAGACCACGGTGGCGGCGTTCGGGGCGGCGTGGGGCCTCATGGAGGCGAAGACGCGCAGGGCCGTCGCGGGGCGTCCAAGGGCGGTGAGGCCCGAGATGGCGGCGGTCCAGGAGACGTCGTCCATGTGCGGCATTCCGTCGAACACCCGCAGGACGTGGTCGTCGAAGCCGCGTCGGGAGTAGGCGGTGAGCAGGATGGTCTGCACGAAGGGGTCGGGCCGGAATCCGAGGAGGAGGGCGTGTGCGTGGAGCGACCTGGTGGCGGCGGCGGCGACAACGGTGGTGGTGTTGAGCAAGGAAGAGAAGGTGTGGGAGTCGGGAGGGACGCGACGGTGGAGCATTTGGGAGTAGATGGAGAGTGGGTCGGCAGAGATGGCGATGGCGGTGTTGAAGGAGAAGGGGTTGGGGTTGGTCATGGCGGAGAAGAGGGAGGCGGCGAAGGAAGGGTCGGCGTCGGCGGCGCGGTGGAGGAGGCTACTTGCGACGAAGGGGTTGCGGAAGAGACCGGCGACGATGGTGTGGGCGAGGATGGAGCGGAGGCGGCGGAGGGAGGGGCGGTGCAAGAGGAGCTGGAGGCGGGGGTGCCGTTGGAACAACCGGTTGCTCCGCACCCAACATGGAACCTCCTCCTCTCTTATAGAGAGAGGGGCAATTTAGTCCTTTCATCATCGTTGAACCAAAGCACATGGGTCGGACCCAAAACCCACTGTGCTTTATATTATAGATGGCAACGATTTGGTTTTGGTGGAAGATTGTGAAATTTAGAAATTACAGCAACTTTCCCCCTTAAAAAAGCAAGGACTGCATTAGTGGAGGTATCATACTTAGACTGCACTACGTTGCAAATATGATAGAACACAATACGGACATGACACTGATTTTGGTGTGATCCACTGTATTTAGAGTGCATGTACTGTCCAATTCGTACCCAAACGAATATGATATGACACCAATTTTGCACTACCTGTGCTTCCTCGGGCTGCATGGTCTGGATGTCATCTCCTTTATAAATCAAGGAAGGTAAATAGGTAGAAGATGACAGAATGGCAACTTGTTGGGGCTGGGTGAAATGCTTAGATTTGGCAGAAACTCTGAAGCACGTATCCTCCAAAATTGTAGCCATATCCTCTCGTATTTGTGTCAATACAATGTAATACTGTACAGACTTCAAAATGTACTAGGACACACCAAAATAAATTATGTCTGCATCGTCATGTCCATATCTATCATATTGTATTCCTATCTGTGCAACATAGACTGAAAGGTCAAGGGATAGGCAGCTTGTTTGCTTAACTAGGTTTTGTTGTCGAGTTAAAGTACAGTCTGCGTGTTATCTAGCTTTCTGGATGTAGTTGCAAAAACGTTCCAGTTGTTACAGTAGATCTTTATTGCATACTATTCATGCCTAAACAATAAACATGAGTCCTTATTTGTCCTGTGAAGCAAAGATGACGAGTGGCATGATAATTCTACGGACAGTTGCCTTTGCGTGGCAGGTAGGTGCCAAACTTCTTGTTGGCACCTGCTAGAGGAATACTAAAAGAAGAGAAATTATGGATGCTTCAATACTTGGATATTCTCCCCCACACCCCCCCCCTCTGCCCCGTAGTAATATAATCAGTAACATGGTGATAAATAACAAATAACAAAATCTTAAGTATTACTGAAGTGGTGGTTATTCGCTGAAAGTGATTCCTGGAGGTGGGTTGCTTAGGATGCACCATCAACTACTGAAATAAGAATAAGTATTACTATTCTTGGAATTATTGAAGGAAGAGCTTATGGGAACATTAATTTAAGCCTATATGTGAATTGAATCTTATTATTTTGGATAAACCGCAACATATGTGCTGTGATTGCCTGGAGCCCCTAGCTGTTATTTACGTCTTTCAACGAGAACATGATTTTATTGTTATAATCAGTTCTCCTGTATGCTATTATACCCTCCCCTATAACGCCTCGATACTAGATTTTGATGCATACTAGCCAACAAAGACCACTCACGATCTGCTTGACATGTGTTTAAAATGTGAAATATCTGTAATTTAACTCATGGAGATTTGTATGATGGGGAATGTAACTCATCATTTGCGTTAAGATTTCACTGAATTTGAATTTGTGACTTTTATGGATACTGGATGGAGGTAAAACTAGCAGACTTTTGGATGGAGTTAAAATTTACCAGAAGATTTGGTAATTGACAATTTTTCGATGTTGCTTGACCTTTAAGGAGTTGTTTGCTGACCATTTAGGATCTCTTCTTATAGTAAACTTTGTTCCTTTTTTGTCACTCTTCCACTCCTATCTTGCAATATTTGCTTATATATACAAATGACAAGGAATCGAGGTTTTTTTAATACATGAAGTATGTTATAGACTTATAAACAAGAAATGCTAATATTTTCTTGTTCAGTTGATCATTGGTTGGTTTAAAATATGATAGCTAAGGAACTGCTCTCTCTCTCTCTCTCTCTCTCTCTCTCTCTCTATATATATATATATATATATATATATATATATATATATAGAGAGAGAGAGAGAGAGAGAGAGAGAGAGAGATGCATGCGACCCGAGTGGTTAAGAGAGATGCATGCGGCCCGAGTGGTTAAGAGAGATGCATGCGGCCCGAGTGGCCAGGAGTTCGAATTCCAGTGGGAGCGATTCCAGAAACAATACACCTGGTTCCATATATATATATATTTTTTTTTGAAACAAATATATATATATATATATATATATATATATATATATATATATATATATATATATATATATATATGCCAATGACCTCTAGCTCAAATGGTTTGAGTGAGACACATCCTCCCAAGAGGTTGCAGGTTCGAGCAACGGGAGAAGCACATTTAATTCCATGTGGAGGAATAAATGTGAGTGCGGGCCGAATGCGCTACAAGTGCTGGTACAGGCCTTCGGGTCGAGCCTGATGCGGTGAGATACAAGTATGAATGCGGGCCTTCGGGCAAAGTTTGTAGGCCTTCGGGCCAGGAGTCTGTAACACAATTACCTTTTTCATATATATATATATATAAACAAGTTAAGGCTGAATTTCCTCAAAGGCATGCGAATATTATAATAAGTAGGTTAATCATCACTTCTGCCAAAAGGATATAGTATTTGCTAATATTAGAGAGGAGGTGTCCTTACAATCAGAATGGAAGAAAAGCATTCAAACATCCAACCCAAAAATTTAGGATAAAGGATTTGTTGTTCTTATCGTTGTTTAGGATCATTATCACTTTTTTGCATGGTTTAAAGTATCGGCCGATACCGATCCGATACGGCCGATACCGATACGGTTTGGCATGTCCCGATCCGATACCGACCGATACCCGATACTTACCGATACCAACATTGAGGGTCTCTTTTCCGGTCAATTCGGCAAAGAAAATTAAACGAAAAAGACAAACCATCAAGGGTTTAAAGCATAACAAGATTGTAAAAACATGTAAAAAAAGAAAATCAATCTATTGTATGTAAACCAATCGCTAAGGGTGATTACAATATTATTTAATTTCAAAAGTACTACGAAATAACACTGAAAATACTTAAGTTATGCCTAAATGTATAAAATATATGTTTTTAAATGTAAATAATTTATTAATAATTGTTTTTTCTGATACCAAAAAATCTGATACTCCGATCCGAAATCGCCGATACTACCGATATCGTCGATACCAATACTCGTAGGAATAGTCGGATACCGATTCCGATACCGATATTGTGAACCTTGCTTTTTTGGTGATATCATGTATCTTAGGGTTTGCTTGGTAACGGTATTTTTACTGGTTTTGGGATGTTTTTTAATCGACCGATTATGAAAACCGCTGCTTGTTAATTTTTTTGAGGCACTGGTTTTGGTCGGCTAAAAAATCCCAAGCTGGTGTAATGTAATTTTGGGTGGCTTTATAAACACCCGAAATCGGTGGGTTTTGAGGGATTTTATTATTTTATTTTATTTATATCCTCACCAAAAATATATAATTATAACTATTACTACCTCACTATTTTTTTTTCTCATTTGTGTTTCTCTTCTACTCTTCCAAACTATGGCTACTTTTTCCAGTAAATTTTTAATTCTCTTCTACTTTCAACCAGACGTTTCTATTATTTCATGTGTTTCTATTATTTTGATCAAATATGAACTTCTACCTCCTGCTCAAGACGTGGACTTGGTGGTAGTTTCGGCACTCGGGACCGTTTTGTTTATATATGGGCATATATGTAAATTTATTATGTAAAAAACTTTCAGAACCGCTCTTTAATGATTTAGCAAGCATTGATTGGACTGGTTTAAAAGCCGCTACTTAAAACCACCCAAAATTGATCCCTCATAACTGCTACCCCTATAATTGCCAAGCAAACCCTTGGAAAACTTAAAAAATCCACTGTTTTCTCAAGTTTTTTCATTTTTCTTTCTTATTCATGGTTTTAGTTTATATTTATGTTATCTTACCATTTTCTTTTGGATTTTGGTCATATAGAGTTTAGGCAGATCACCTATAAGATGATGCTTTTACAATTTGATGAGGGTTCATAATTGTTCTTTACCCAGAAATGTTTTACGGGGATGTAAATCCATAAAGTTATCTTGTAATATGGGAAGCCATGTAAGAACCGTATCTTTTACATGTAAAGGGGATAATCACAATGAACAGTATTTTTTTCATAGTTTGATAAAACATTAATGTTGTGAGAGGTCATGAAGACATTTATTATAAACAAAAATCTGTAGTGGAAATGAGAATACAACCGACACAGATTTTAACTGTGCTACTTGTGATATAAATTCTGAAGCAACCCGTCTAGTTGTAACAAGCTTACATTGTTCACCCAGTTTTTGAACACTGATCAATTAATAATCCCCAAATATATATATATTTTTAATTTATAACAGGTGTCATACAACAGCAGAGAACCCAATCTTGAATGAAACACACTTCTTCTTGAGCAGAATCATAGTATAAACTAATTACAAAGTGAAATATCTATTGACTGAGTTACAGAAGTAATTGTGAGAAGCTTTGGTAGATAGTAAGGAGAGGGTGCCATTATCAATATCCTGAGCAGATAGAGTTAGTAGACTGGCATTATCAAATTCGTTGGCATCTCAGTACTAACTAACATTGTTAACCTCAGATGCTTCAATTGTTTTCAGATGCATAGAAACTGCGATTATTGTTACATCTTTGTGTACACAATGCCAAATCATGGACACATTTACAGAAAGAGAGGAGAGACTTCTTTCTTTCTGAGTAAGAAGAATGCCTCTCATATGGCTAAAATATTCTCTCAAGTTGAAAGTATGGGTTAACAGTTTAACTTTTAGGTAATCTTCAAACATTTCTACACTTTGGTTCTTGGGTGAAGTTCTGTCTCTCTTTAGCGAGAAAGACGGTTGGAAACTCCCCCATGTTTCATTAATCAAAATGGGTAAATACCAGGCACACCACCCCCCCCCCCCCCCCCCCCCCCCCCCCCCCCCCCCCCGCCCCCGACGTTTGATGAGTTTAGAGTTTTCCCCACATGACCCTTCCAAATGACAGATATGCCCCCCTCCTTACCCCCCAACCCCCCCCCCCCCCCCCCCCCCCCCTAAAAACCCCCAAATAGAGACTCTTCCACTTTCGTTCCTCCTCTATCTCCTCATTGGCGTCCTTGTTCTTTCCATCCGCTTCGCTTATGTAGTCTTATTCAGCTACGGCTCCTTCTCGGACTTTGACTTCTGCTTCTTCTCCTCCACTCCCCTTGCCGACGGTGCTGCCAACAGTATCCACACCGTGTCCCTCCGACAGGACTCCTTACTTAATCCCCGCCGCCTAGCAGCTTATACTTCCCTTACAAATTCTTCACATATAAAATCTTGAGACCTTTTTCACAGACATCTGTAAGTGATACTGCATTCAATTCAAACAAAATCCAATAAAAACTAAGATTCTTTAAGGGTTTGACTTCTGTTTGCTTCTCCAAAGACGTGGCACACAGAAAGACACCATTACTACTACATAGACTGTCCATAAAAAAAATTCGTGCAATGGTCACAATGCCATAGCTAACCAGTAGAGGCTTTGAACATTTATAGCATAATTTTTTTCCAGATCGCAAAAACTATAAGGATCTTTGAGGAAGCACAATCCAGGGAAAAACGGTTGACGAGTTCAGGCAGAAGCAGTGGCTAATCACCATGTTTGTTTCGCCTTGTAATTCTTAGAAGTTAAAGAGTGAAGTGCTTTTTGCCTTAGAATATGGCTGCAATTTTACCTGCTGCTAACTGTGAAGCAGTGAATATCCTCTCTACCCTCTAGCAGAGGGCAAGGGAGAAGAGCCATCGCGATAAAGTGTAGACGAGAGGAAAGAATAATCACAAATTAAGTGTAGAAGGGGAGAAGAACCATCGTTGATGAAGTGGAGAAGTGGAGAACCATCACAAATTACAAAATTCACAAAACGATCATGTTGATGTTGCGGAACTCAATGTAATCATATATGAATTCGTAACGACTAGGGGAGGAGAAGGGTTCTTAGAGACGCCGACCAAGTTGTGGACGCCGATCTTTCTCCAGGCACATCCAAGACGCGCCTTAAGCATTTCTGTAAAATGAAACTAAGAAAAGACGCGCCTAAGCCCACCTTATCATTTTTTTTATAGAAAAAACTTTGAGATATGGAGATAATTCTTACCTTATACAAGTAACTGGTTACGGTTGAACTAGAAAAACTAAAATTTACTAAAAGCATGGTAGGGATAAGGTTCGCATTATCGGTATCGTAATCGGTATCGGACCATTCCTATGAGTATCGCTATCGGCGATACCGGTAGTATCGGATTTTTTGGTATCGGAAAACAAATAATTATTAATAAATTATTAACATTTAAAAAATATATTTTATACATTTAAGGATAATTTTATGTATTTCAAGTATTATTTCTTTATTAGTTTTGAAATTAAATGAAATAGTAGTCACCCTTACTGATTGATTTACATGCAATATATCAAATTTCTTCTTTTATATGCTTTTACAACCTTATTATGCTTCAAACCCTTATTGATTTGTCTTTTTTCCTTCAATTTTTTTTGCTAAATTGATCGAAAAAGAACCCTCAATGTCGATATCGGTTAGTACTGGGTATCGGTCGGTATCGGATCGGGACATGCCAAACCGTATCAGTATCGGTTGTATCGGATCGTTATCGGCCGATACTTTAAACTATGGATTATACAAACTCTTGTTAGTTGATGTTATCTGCTATTGTTGCTCTGCTAGTTCATTTGGTAATGTTTTAATGTATTTTTGTTGGTTTTATTATGTTATTTAGTTTTATTTCTTAAATTACTAATTTATTTATCTATCTATGTACATTTTTACTATCTTTAATATTTCCGTCTCGTTTCGCTCGGATGCGCACCTTAACCATGCCTTGCGCCTCGGACGATATAGACCTTTCGTGCCTCTAGTGCGCCTTTGACTACCTTGCCGATCTCCTT
Organism: Iris pallida; assembly: GCA_029216955.1. Taxonomy (NCBI): domain Eukaryota; kingdom Viridiplantae; phylum Streptophyta; class Magnoliopsida; order Asparagales; family Iridaceae; genus Iris; species Iris pallida. The sequence goes on along the minus strand of JANAVB010017598.1, from coordinate 8,110,073 downwards.
CAGGACGAGGACCTCTTGGCCAAAGGCCGTGGCAGCTCATAGATATTTGGAGCTTGGCAAGAGAAAGCTGTTGACGACGAGGTCCTGGAAGACATAGGAGTAGTAGTTGACGGCTTTGTGCCACTTGCGATTGGAGAAGGCAGCACGGACGGAGGAGTCCCGTTGGAGGGATGCGATGCCGATACTGCCGATGGCACCAACCGCGGGAGGACGATGGAGAAGACGCAGAAGTCGGTGTCGGAGCAGGCACCTTTGTTGGTTGAGACTACATAGGGGAAGCGAACAAGAAGGATGAGGACTCCAAGGAGGAGACGGTGAAGGAGCAGGCGGAGGAGTCTCTATTTGGGAGGGGATGAAGGAGGGAACATCAAGTAACAGAAATCACTTGAATTTAGCAGGAGGGAAGACTGGAAAGAAAATAATGGTAGGTGAGAAAAATCTAAACTCGTCAAACATTAAGTGGGTTTTCTGGTATTTACCAATAAAAATTTAATGAATAAAGTATTTCAACCTGATGAAACGATACCAGTAACCTAGGTGTTGTCTTTTCAGTCTTCTGTGATTTAGATTCCATTGCCAAGCCTTGGGAGCTGTCCTCAGGGTCCTAGGTAAGTGTAAAGTATTTGGTAATTTTGTGAGGAGAGCAATATCTGTATGTGTGTATATAGAAAACATTAATTCTTTTGAAACGTTATTTATTTACTTTTTTTACAATAGGTCAACTTCGTTTTTTTAAAAACTCTATGATGATACATGAAACTATAACTCTCTATCCAACATTGTAGATATTTGAGACATTTAAGTTTCATCAAAATGCTGTGAGCATTGCAATATAACGCCAAGAGTATACACCTTGTCATGGGTGATTTCAATGTAGTAACTTGTATCATAGCTCCTCATGTGGGAGTTAGAAGTCATCTAACTAACATACTGGCGTGCTGTTACCTTGCTGATTATTTGGAAGACACGTACAAATTTTGTTTGATAAATTTTTTTTTCCGGAATATTTGAATGTGGCAACTTTATGTCAAGTTACCATGTGTAGTATGATTTCCAGTCTGTACATTTAGTCATTCATGCATCTTCATTTATTCATCATCAACATTTACAAAAACCTTGTTTTTAACCTTTCAGGTTCTTATGGCGGAAAAATGCCACTTTCGCAATCTCCAGGCACTACAGACGATTTGATGTATTTGTGGAAGCAGAGGCTAACAAAGCTGCTGGAAAGTATGACAATTCCTCTATTGATTACCAAATTGAGTTTTATAAGAAGGAAGGTTTGACTCATTATTCTGAAGCCAAACTGCCTATTACTAGTGGTGAGTGCAGGGCCTTGTTTAGTTTACTATTATAGTGAAATATGAAATATCTCTTAATGTTTTATTGTTATCTGCAGATGTTCCTGAAGGCTGTGTGATCATCAGAGAACATATTCCCATTACCAATCTTTTCACCTGCTTATGGTTCAATGAGGTTGACCGCTTCACTTCCAGGGATCAACTCAGTTTCAGTACCGTGAGGGACAAAATAGTGTCTAAAGTAAATTGGACCATCGACATGTTTATGGATTGTGAAAGACGCAACTTTGTTGTTCAGGTATACTTCTATGAGCTCTCTTACTTATAATGATTATTCCTGCATGATGCTTTGCTTCCTGGGAAAAGAGAACTTGGCA